>CM056720.1:74664178-74932257 GCA_029844215.1 Przewalskia tangutica | reverse complement strand
TTAATTTTTAATTAATCCAAAATCTAATTTTGACTTAATTAATTAATTTCCATCAAATGAAATTTATCTCGTAATTTAATATTGGTTAAAATATCTACGATTCTAAATCGAATATTTTATATTTCTCAATATACACTTAGGCCAGAAAAACAATCGGCTTAGTGTGACCGCTTTGGGCGCTTATCGACGCTCAATCAAATTAAGGTTGCATGGAACTCTTATCTTGTGCCGTATGACTAACTTAATGTGTGTCGTGCGTTCTGAAACTCTTAGTAAACCTGACCTACATGTGGGATGATAAATTCCTTTCATTCGCCGCGCTCGATCAGCTTAGGATTTGCCAAGTGTACATCCAAATGGTTTGATCACTTTATCTTATCTATATTAATCGACAACTAGATCGTATCTTAAATATGTCTTTGGGTTGGCGATGACAGTGACCTAATATCATTTGAGTGAGTGCTCTCTCAGAATATCTAATCGAGGAATGAATCTTATTCTTGTGACTACCGCCCAGTTTGTATCATGATGTATCGATTCAAGCCGTATCTTTATCTATAAAGGAATTTAAGCTTAGGAGCGGGATCAAGTACATTACTCTACAAACCCGGTGTGTATTGACCTCGAAGTCAAAGGACCTTATCTCGCGTCTTGATATCGTAGGCATGTATAGCAAATAGTTTATCGGCGAGGCATATCAATATCCTAAGAGTATCCATGTGTCCATCACTGCTTGTCATTACTAGTAGTAAGTGAGGCGTACTACGTTCTCTAAGAATGTGATTGTTAGCGATATTTGAATCTTTCAGCGTGGCGTACGGCATCGTTGACAAGTAATATAGTGCGATAAGACAAGAATATGATCCTCGGTGGTTTCTAATTCTGGTTCATCTCTTTTATGTTATCTATTTGACATGATATTTGAGTTGGGTTTTTGTTTAAGCTACTAGAATAATTGCAAAATTCTTGAACTATTTAAGTTATGTCGATTATGAATGAATTAGGGCTTCAAAATCTCGACTATCCCTGCAATTGATTCTTAATGCAACTAGAATGACTTAACTGCTTCTACGTTAAGATAGCGGTTAACTAAATTGTCTTATATTAGGTTAGGACATATAATCAACTTGATCGAGAACTCTTACATATTTCTATAATAGGATTTACCACGTAGGAGGATTAAGAGCGATAAACTATAATGTTACACAGTATCGAATGCTTGTCGTGCGATTTTAACATATGTCTAGTGTTACACCGGAAATTCGGGGATATGTTTATAGAGCGTGCGTAGAACTCGAAAATATTAAGATTTGAGGCGAGTAAAAATTTATCGAATTTTGGAATTTGTCGAAAAAGCGAAATATTGCGATGAGCGGGAGGCGACACGTGTCACCCCCAGTGGTCTTGGGCGAAATTGGCATGGATAAAATGGTCATTTGACCATAATTGAAGATGACGAGTCTTGCTAAAGCTAGAGCTTGATAATATTGACTAAGTCGAGGTCAACGGGCGATCTTGTGAAATGCATCGAGCCACTCGTTTGTTTAATCTTAACCGCTTCATTGTGTTATATAAACACTAGTAGCAAGACTAGTTCCCACGCTTAGTCATATTTTAAGAAAATATTTGAAGAAACTCACAGGGAGCTCGGCTTGAGGGTTTCAAAGAAAAATTCAATTGTTGTCGATAATCCCCATACTTTAAACCAAGGTTCCTAAGAGTATTTTAAGGGTATCTCAATAGAAAGATCCCGGAAAAATGGTGTTTTCGTATTAGTCGTAAGGTGA
The DNA here is from genome assembly GCA_029844215.1 of Przewalskia tangutica. Classification (NCBI taxonomy): domain Eukaryota; kingdom Viridiplantae; phylum Streptophyta; class Magnoliopsida; order Solanales; family Solanaceae; genus Przewalskia; species Przewalskia tangutica. Next base: position 74,930,470 of record CM056720.1, on the reverse strand, counting down.
AAATCTAGTCACTTTCCTAGGTTTGGAATTGGAATTGAAGGAAAGTTGTTTGTGATCTTCTAAAGGGCTTCAAGTGGCGGGTTGGAGTGTCAAGGAGAGGCTCTAAGTTTCTAGAAGCAACCGGATCTTGAAGTGGATTAAGGCTCACTAAGGTAACAATCTTGTTTTCTTAAGTGTTATAAGATTACATATTGTTGTAGGCTTACATTTTGACTAGCATGAAGTATATGTATTAAAGTTTGATAAGTGTTATGGATATTGGAAGCCTAAAATACGAAATGTCATTGTGAGCCATTTGAAATTGGAATACAATTTTGGTCGATAATTAGAATCGTCGCATATTACCTACTTGAAGATTGTGGTGCGGATTTATAACATGTTATACTAAACAACTTGGATTGAAAAGGAATTGGAAAAGACTATGTATTGTTGTCCCTCAATTGCCGAATGTAACATTGTATGTTGGACTAGTTTGATATCATTGTGGGGCAGAATTTTACACGTCATGTTAAGGAGTGTAATCCCCTTTGTATTGTTGAATTGTTGGGCCTTAAATGTGGCGTTTGGTTATTGATTTTCGGACCTTGAAAAAGATGGAAAAATATGTAAAAACAAAGGAAGTGCAGTCTGATTTTCCGTAGAATTTAGTGACTTTGCACTTAGAATATTCTACGTTTGAAGTAAGAAGTTAATAGACGTATTATGGTCATTATAGGTTGACATACTAAGTACGGCATGTTGGACTTGGCAAGTGGATTGAACCGAGGAGGTATGTAGGACTTTCCTATCTCTTGAGCATGAATAGATGTAAATATATAGTACGGTAGACGTACGAGATTTTGACAATCTAGTCCATTTGATATCCTTGGCTTATTTTAAGAATGTTCAAGTTGGTTGAGTTAGGGAATTAACTCACTTGTTTAAAAATATTAAGGATATCTTGGTTTCTAAAAGTTAAGGGACTTGAAGTATGTTAAAAGTATATGACACTTGTTTCGTTTTAAAAGTATAAGTCTCTTGGATATAAAGAAGAATGTAATTGCCTAAGGTATAACGTTAATGTAACGACTTTATGGGAAGTTGGTTATATTAGCTTTATGGAAAGTTAAGAAGAGTGGTTTACTCTAAGTAATGTAAGTATGATAAATGACTTGAAATAATGAAAGGCAAATTGATTTTAAGACATCAATTGCTTAAGGTTTTAAAAGAAAGAAGTCACTTGATTTAGAAGCCTAAATATATTTCTAAAAGGTATTGTGACTTGTCTTGAAAAGTGGATATGACTTGATACTACAGTTATTAGTATCTTGGAAGTTTATAGGAAAAAGAGTCTTTTTAAAAGAATAGAAGTACGTAGCACTTTGGGCTAAATTCTCGGATTTTTGTAATGACATGTTAGTACCTTAAGTAAACTAAAATGAGAGTGTATGTGAATAAGACTAATAAGAAGTTAGGGGGATTTCTTAACTTGCTTATGTTATGTTATGATAAGTCGGTAGCGCTTATGTTATGTATGATAGCCGGTTGTGCTAGTTTATGTTATTAACTTAGAGTCGTTCCTGGGTTTGTGACATTTGCATATTAGTGGATTTGCTACCCGTGATCTGAGGAATACCTAATGCGAGTCGTAAGGGCTTATGCGGGTGAAATAATCCTATCTTGGGCGGACGGTCCTATCACGAGAATACATAAATGCGGTCTATACGACTATCACGGTGGATACAATCTATCGAGGAATACCTCATGCGGGTCCACCACGATCTATGCGGGCGGATCATCATATGCGAGAGTTACCTCATTGCGGGTCCATAGGACTATGTATTTATACCCGCATTTCGGGTATGCGTGGGGCGTGCGTGAAATTTGAGCCTTAAGTTAGGCAAAGGACCGAATTTTGGAGCACAGTGCGATTGGGTCGTTTTTCGGCGAAGCGTTTCCACGACTACGTTGGGAAAATTCGGCTATGTCGTTTAGTATTTTGCGGATTTTCGAACAGCGAAATGTTTTGGACCAGCGGGAGGTGACATTGTCACCCTCGTTTTAGCGATGTGGGTTGGCCGGTTAGTCACGGGTTGGAGGCCTATTGGCTCACTTGTTTTGGCCTTGTTTGTGGCTTGTTTGGTGCCATGTTTGTGCCTTGTTTTGTGGAGTAGGGGTTAGGGTGCACTTGGCGATCGAGGCCGTACAACACTTGCCTTGCGTGGCTTGATCTTGGCCGTTGGTTGGTTTTGGTTTCCTATAAATACCCCAGGGATGAACTTCATCCAGCTCTTACTGTCTAAGCCTTGAAAACTCTCCTCCTTTGTGAGCTCTTGGCGAGCCTTCCCTCCCGCACCGTGTGGCCTTTGGCGAGGTTCTCTCACTTTTGTGGTGCTAGCCAGTGGGTACCCCACTGCTAGTTGTTTCGTATAATACCATCTGTGTGGTATTGAAATACTTCTCTAGTATTGTTATAATGCCCAAAATACCTTAGCCTTGTGCACTTGTAGTATTCAAAGATACCTCCCATCGTAGAGCCGGAAATACTACCTTTTGTCCTTTAGTCTCAGGCAAAACCCTGAAATCTTAGCTGGTTGGTTGAAGTATTGGAGTAGAAGTTGGTTAGAACTTCTAAGGGTTGTTTGGAGGCGGTTGGAGCGCGCGGAGTAGGAGCTAAACCTTGCTCGGGATCGACATTATAACTTGGATAATTTTGGGCTTATCGAGGTAATTATCTTGTCCCTCTATTGTAATTGGAATTACATGTTGTAGGATTATATAGTTGAAGTATACTATATATAGGCTGAACATTATTGTGGCAATGTCTTTTGACTTAAACTGAAGAATAAAAGCTGCGTATTTACAGGGTGTATTGCGATAGAGCTTGTGTAGTATTCTGTGTAGAATTGTACGTCCGGTTAGACGTGTAAACCCCACGGTTGGCTTGGTAGCCGGCCTCGATAGAGGAGAGAGATTTCTGCATTGCGGGGAGTCTTCCGAATTTTACGTAGAAAGATAGAAACTTGTGTTTTGGGGTTAATAGGCGGTTGTGACCTTTATAGGTGAAAGTACTAAGAGTAGCGTATTTTACTCGAAGTGGAAAGGGCTAGCAAAGGTTGTAATACTTGGAGCATTTTGCTTATTGTCGATAAATAAATCGCGAGGTATGTGAACCTCTTCCTATCTTTTCTAGCATGATTGTTGTGAACTATGTAGTACGGTGAGCGTGCATGTGCTAAGTGATTTAGTTGGTTTAAAACATAGGGTGTTATAATAGCTTTATGGGAAGTTAGTTATGCGACATATAAATGAAAATGGTTTCTTGATGTTAGAAGTTAAGAGACTTGATCTTATAAGATAAGAGACTTAACTTATTTGTTTTAATGTGGATGTTTGTGAAACCTCATTCGTGAGTAATGAGTACTTGGTTTTAAAGGGATAATATTTCTTGATTTGGGAATCGGAATGTGTATCGACAGACCATTGCGGCGTTAATAAAGGAAAATGTATTGAATAATGATGTATTAAAACGGTAGAAACCTCCATGCATAGAAGCTAGATGAGACAAAATGATATTACATTTTCTAGATCATGGGCTTTGTAATAAGATCGTTATAAACAGAATAAACTACTCGCATATATGACATATGTTACTCGATTGTTTTAAAAGAGATTAAGAGTATGAGTTATGAAACCTTTCTAAAATAAGTGACTTGAGCATTTGAAAATGAGAAGCTTGAGTAATTGAAACTAGGCAAAGCTGGAACTTAGGAAAAGAATGTTGTTACTTGATTTTGAAAAGGAATGTGGGTTAGTCGTTCTAATACTACGGGTATCGGGTGACTTTTATAAAAGTAATGGATCTCTTTTAAAAGAACTTAATGTATGTAGTACCTTGGGATTAAAACCGGACTTTGGCATAAAATGAAAGTACTTTGAGTTGTGTGAAACTTGCTATGCTTGTTGTTGTGAAACTTGCCTATGCTTGTTGTTGTGATGATAGCCTTTGTTGTGCAAGTGTGGTATTTACGTATTCTGGCGTCCGATAGAGGCGGTCGACTTATTGAGAACTTACTTGGGCGTCTTTGGCGATGATGGAGAATTCCACGGGTATGTTTCCATTTTTGATTCTTGTCTTGTTGTTGATGTCACGTGGACGTGTCTACTGAGGTAAATTAGGGGCATGCGGCCGTGCGGTCGGGTTGATTACGATATATTGTTATTAATGGTTACATGGACATCTCTGCAGAGTAAGTCAGGGCATGTGGCGTGCGGCGAGGTTGATCACGATATATTATTGTTGATGTCACATGGGCGTGTCTGGCAGGTAAAGTCGGGGCATGTGGCGTGGGGCATTGGTATTATTGTTGCATTATGGACATGTCTGCCGTGCGAATTAGGGGGCATGCGGCCGTGATCACGAACATGATTGATGTTGTGGCGTGAGACCATGGTTATATTGAGTGATGACTTGAGGCGTGAGTGTTATACCCGTGGTTGCGGTATGTATGTGAGGGCGTGCGTGCGAAGTCTGGCGAAATTTTGAAAAGAAAGAAAGATGTGAGTTTCGCGGAAAAGTTCCGGTTATTTGTGAAGAAAAAGGTTCGTTAATGGGGTGGATTCCCAGTTTGGTATTGGACTTCATAGATTATATTAGAATTTTGAGATTTTATTTTGGATATGGTCACGTGGGGCCACGGGAGAAATTCTGGTTTTGTGGGGGCTTTGTTTTGAGATTTAGGTAATTTGGATATTTCGGAAGGCGAAATATTACAGGCGAATCGAAGCGACCGTGTCACCCGTGTGGCACCTGGCGATTTTACATTTGTGTGGCGACGGTTAAGTCGTTTTCGGCGAAGCGTTTTCGCGTAACTGCGAAGGAAAATTAGGCTATGTCGTTTTGTATTTTTGCGGATTTTCAGAGGCGAAACATTTTGGACCAGCGGGAGGGTGACATGTGTCACCTCGCAATGGAAACATGTGGCGTGACTTGGCGATTGAGGGCAAGTTGTGGTAGATATTTGTGTAGATATTTGTGAGGGTTTTAAGGAGTAGGGTCTAGGGTGCACTTGGCTTGATCTTGGCCTTAACTTGCCTTGCACATGGCTTGATCTTGGCCGTTGGTTGACTTTTGGTTTTGCTATAAATACCCCTTGGCAGAAGACTTAATTCGTCAAAATGTTCAGTCTTGCTATCCTTCCCTCTCCTCTTGTTTGACTCGTCCAGCCACTCACTAGTAAAGGCCTTTGGTAGGAGTCCCACTAAGCTGTGGTGCTAATGAGTAGGGTACCCACTGCCTAGTTGTTTTAGTATAATACCATAAGCGTGGTATTGAAATACTTCTCTAGTATTGTTATAATGCCCAAAATACCTTAGCCTTGTGCCTTGTAGTATTCAAAGATACCTCTTTCGTAGAGCAGGAAATACTACCTTTTGTCCTTTTAGTCTCAGGCAAAACCACTAAGGAAATCTTGTAGTTGGTTGAAGTATTTGAGTAGAAGTTAGTTAGAACTTCTAAGGGTTGTTTGGAGTGGTTTGGGCGCGCAATTGGAGCTAAACCTTGCTCGGGATCGACATTATAACTTGGATAATTTTGGGCTTGTCGAGTAATATTCTTGTCCTTATTGTAATTGGAATTACATGTTGTTTGAATATATAGTGGAGGTATACTATATATAGCAATCTTTGCGACAATGTCTTTTGACTTAAGCTGAAGAATAAAGAAAAGATGACCGTATTTACATAGAATTTGTATGCGATAAACTTGTGTAGTATTCTTGAGTAGAATTGTACGTCAGGTTAGGCGTGTAAACCCACTGGTTGGCTTGGTAGCGGCCTCGATAGAGGAGGAGATTCTGTTGTTGCGGAGGAAATTTGCATTTTACTGTAGAAAGATAGAAACTTGTGTTTTGGGGTTAATAGGCGTTTTGACCTTTATAGGTGAAAGTACTAAGAGTAGCGTATTACTCGAGGAGTGGAAAGGGCTAGCAAGGTTGTAGTACTTGGAGCATTTTGCTTATTGTCGATAAATCGTCGCGAGGTATGTGAACCTCTTATATCTTTTCTAGCATGATTGTTGTGAACTATGTAGTGCGGTGGGCGTACGTGTGCTAAGTGATTTGGTTGGTTTAAAACATAGGGTGTTATAATAGCTTTATGGGAAGTTAGTTATAACGACCTTATGTAGTGAAAATGGTTTCTTGATGTTAGAAGTTAAGAGACTTGATCTTATAAGATAAGAGCTTAACTTATTTGTTTTAATGTGGATGTTGTGTGAAACCTCGTTCGTGAGTAATGAGTACTTGGTTTTAAAGGGATAATGTTTCTTGATTTGGGAATCGGAATGTGTATCGACAGGACCATTGCGGCGTTAATAAAGGAAAATGTATTGAATAATGATGTGTTGTATTAAAACCGGTAGAAACCTCCATCTGCATAGAAGCTAAGATAAGACAAAATGATATTACATTTTCTAGATCATGATTCTTTGTAATAAGATCGTTATAAGCAAGAATAAACTACTCGTATATGACATATGTTACTCAATTGTTTTAAAAGAGACTAAGACTATGAGTTATGAAACCTTTCTAAAATGAGAAGCTTGAGTAATTGAAACTAGGCAAAGCGGAACTTAGGAAAGAATGTTGTTACTTGATTTTGAAAAGGAATGTGGGTTGGTCGTCCTAATACTACGGTATCGGGTGACTTTTATAAAAGTAATGGATCTCTTTTAAAAGAATTTAACGTATGTAGTACTTTGGGGTTAAAAACCGGACTTTGGCGTAAAATGAAAGTACTTTGAGTTGTGTGAAACTTGCCTATGCTTGTTGTTGTGAAACTTGCCTATGCTTGTTGTTGTGAAACTTGCCTATGTTTGTGATGATAGCCTTTGTTGTGCAAGTGTGGTATTTACGTATTCTGCGTCTCGATAGAGGCGGTCGACTTGTTGAGAACTTACTTGGAGCGTCTTTGGCGGTGATGGAGAATTCCACGGGTATGTTTCCATTTTGATTCTTGTATTGTTGTTGATGTCACATGGGCGTATCTGCCGTCACGAATTAGGAGCATGTGGCGTGCGGTAGGGTTGATTACGATATATTGTTATTGTGGTTACATGGACATGTCTACAGGTAGAATTAGGGGCATGTGGCCATGCGGCGGGGTTGATCATGATATATTATTGTTGATGTCACATGGGCGTGTCTCTGGCAGAGTAAATTCGGGGCATGTGGCCATGGGGCATTGGTATTATTGTTGCATCGTGGACATGTATCTGCCGATCTGCAAGTCGGGGCATGCGGCGTGATGCGAACATGATTGATGTTGTGGGCGTGAGACCCGTAGTTATATTTAGTGATGACTTGAGGGCTGAGTCACCATTTGGACATGTTGCTTTTATGTTGTGGCTGTAGTTTGGTTATCATCATGTCTCTGCTTTATATAGACTAGTATGATTTCATTCTGATATCTTTTCTGATTTCACATACTTGGTACTGTTGTCTTGACCTCCTTGAGGCTGCGTTCATCTGCGAGTAGAGAGTACATCGGTCGTGGATCCTCGCTCTTAGGATCTCGGTTCGGCGTTTTAGGAAGCTCCGTTTCTCGGAGGCTTATCTTTTAGTATGTGTTCTGAGTTGTAGGTTCTTGTACATTCGGGGTATGGCGAGCCACCTGTCCGTCATAGTTGTTGTAAATCTTAAGTGCATGAAATCTTGTTGTGGCGGGGTTGTAAAAAGGATTAAGCATTCGTTTTGAAAGAGTTGTATTTATTTATGTTATTGGAAGGTAGCAGTTGGGTTGCTTTGTTTATGTTCATATATCTTGTTTCTTGTTTAAGTTTTATTTTCATTGGTTTTCTCGATGATTGTATCACTAGGGTGCGGGATAAGGCACGATGCGGGCCGGGCAGTGCGTTACAAAAGTGGTATCGAGCGATTAATCCTCGGAAAGTGTCTGAACCGTGTCTAGTAAGTCTTGATTATCGATGTGTTGTGCATACATCTATGTCGAGGAGGCTGAGACATTTAGGATTAGTTTCCATTCTTACCGTTACGAGATCGTGCCTTAGAAATTTGTGTTGTAAGTTGGACCCTACAGCGTATCTCGTTTTACGATTATGCCTCGCGCCAAAGCGGCGAGCCCGAAGGGCAAGGCGGCGAGGTCTTGCTAGTGAGATCTGAGAGAATGCGAGCGCGAGCCGGGCGATACACGAGTTGTGCTTGAGCCAGCGGGTTTTGTAGCGCCGCGGCCCAGTGAGTTTAGGCGCGGCCGTGGGCGTGAGACTCTGATACACGAGCCTCGGTCCCGATGCAGGCGGAGAGATGGGTTACAAGAGATGGCGATTCTTGGCGGTCGTGGCAGATATGAGATAAATTTGAATCTGGCGATTCGATTCGATGCTGATGGTTCACCCCGGCGAGATAGTTTGAGGCTACGGGACTTTACGAGTTAGCCCGCGAGTTTTATGGGTGAGGCACGAGGATGATCGCGAGGAGTTCATCGGCGATTCTGACGGATCATGCGGGTGATCGAGGCTTGAGACCAGTCTGTGACCTTTGGTTCGCGTCGGTGCGTGATCTGCGATCGATTGGTTTGATTCATAGGAGCTTTCGGGAAGCATGCACCTCCGGTATGGGATGAGTTTTGAGGCTTTCCTCGCACTTCTTGCCTCCGCGGATGAGGAGAACGCGGTAAACAATTTTGATGCTTAAACGAGCGGGCGTGCGGTTGAAGTCTGATGTGAGTTGACTCATTGGCGATGCGTCGGCGTTGGTAGCTAGTATGGAGGATCGAGTGCGCGATATATTCTGAGCTCGATGATTACATGTCGAGGCATGTTCGGGAGTAGCTCTTGGCCGGGCATGGACATTGCCGCGTGCGAGCTCATCTGTTAGGATGTGAGGCGCGGAGGTCGGCGGAATGACGAATCGGCGAAGAGGGCGAGAACAGCGGTCGCTTTGGTGACTTTGGCGGACCGCCTCGGCCGACATACTAGTTTTGTACCTCCGCCGGTCTGAGTGGTCCTCGCGACCTTGAGTATTCGGGGCGGTCGGGGCTCGAGGTTGAGTTTCGGGGAAGTAAGGTGTTGGCGGATCACGGTCACCCTGCCTCGGTGTGGTCGATGTAGTAGACGCATTTGAAGTGTCGTGGTGCGAGGAGCTTATTATTTTGCGGCCAGCGGGGCCATTTGCGGCTGTCAGACCAAGGTAGCACGGATGTTACGACTCGACTCTGGATCGATGTTTGGTTCGCCGCGCCTACGATTATCGCCTGCGAAGTGGGCCTATGATTAGAGTGGGCGGTAGCCGGGTTTATCCTTAACCCTCAGAGTTTTGGTATGCTTGTTATGATGGTCTCATTATTGTGTGCTATGCGAATAAGCGTTGTGTTAATTGTGAGTTTGAAAACATGTTTAGTTGGGAGGTTACGTATGGGGGCATGGTAAGTGTGAACCTTAGACTATGTCACGGCGAGACCTTAGGGGTAAGGTCGTCTTGAGATTAAGATTTATTTTATGTTTGACCACTTATCGAGTAGTGGTATCATTGGGATTTATTTGTGTGATAAGTCGTGGGTAGTTTGAGATGGAAGTGGTAGCTTTCGTGATGTGAATTAGTAAGATTGTTAGGATCGGGAACAAGAGTTTGTGTGATTGAGGGTGGGTTGAGGACCGTTTGCGGGTCAACAGTAACCGGTTTGGGGTGGGTCGGTTAGGTGGTCACTTGGTGGTAGAGTCACGAGGATGCTAGGCCCAGTTTGTATGATCATCGTATGAGTTCGTGGGCGCGTTCGACGAGCGGTTCGTAAAGGCGGGAATGGCCTTAAGGAAGTTTGAGGTTAGTAAGATGACCAAGTTTGGAGGTAGTGACTCGAGATTTTGAGAGCAGTAATGGTGAAGTATGGTACGTCTTGGGAGAGTTCGAGTGTTCGAGAAGTCTGCAACAGTAAGGGAGGAAGATAACGTGTGTTATCTGCGTGGCGGCGTGGCGTTGGCAACTTGTTAGAAGGAACTTCATCGATATCAGTCTTGAGAAGGAACATTCGGGACGAATGTTTCTAAGGAGGAGAATGTTATACCAGTAGTTGCGGGTATGTATGTGAGGGCGTGCGTGCGAGTCTGCGAGAAATTTTGAAAAGAAAGAAAGATGTGAGTTTTAACGGAAAAGTTTAGGTTATTTGTGAAGAAAAGGTTCGTTAATGGGAATTGGATTCCCAGTTTGGTATTGGACTTCATAGATTATATTAGAATTTTGAGATTTTATTTTGGAAATGGTCACGTGGGGCCACGGGAGAAATTCTGATTTTGTGAGGCAGCTTTGTTTTGAGATTCCGGTAATTTGGATATTTTGGAAGGCGAAATATTACAGCGAATCGAGGCGACACGTGTCACCCATGTAGCACTCTTGGCGATTTTACATTTGTCTGACAGGTTAAGTCGTTTTTAATGAAGCGTTTGCGTAACTGCGAAGGAAAATTCGGCTATGTCGTTTTGTATTTTGCGGATTTTTAGAGAGGCGAAACATTTTGGACCAATGGGAGGGTGGCGTATGTCACCTGCGATGGACATGTGGCGTGACGGCGATTTGAGGAAAGTTGTGGTAGATATTTGTGTAGATATTTGTGAGGTTTTAAGGAGTAGGGTCTAGGGTGCACTTGGCGATCTTGGCCTTACACTTGCCTTGCACGTGGCTTGATCTTGGCCGTTGGTTGGCTTTTGGTTTCTTATAAATACACGGCAGAAGACTTCATTCGTCAAAATGTTCCAAGTCTTGCTATCCTTCCTCTCCTCTTGTTTGACTCGTCAGATCCCCTCACAGTAAAGGCCTTTGGCGAGAGTCCACTCCGCTGTGGTGCTAGCGTAGGGTACCCACACTGCCTAGTTGTTTTAAGTATAATACCATAAGCGTGGTATTGAAATACTTCTCTAGTATTGTTATAATGCCCAAAATACCTTAGCCTTGTACCTTGTAGTATTCCAAGATACCTCTTTCGTAGAGCAGGAAATACTACCTTTTGTCCTTTTAGTCTCAGCCAAACCACAAGGAAATCTTCGTAGTTGGTTGAAGTATTTGAGTAGAAGTTAGTTAGAACTTCTAAGGGTTGTTTGGAGTGGTTTGGGCGCGCGGTGGAGCTAAACCTTGCTCGGGATCGACATTATAACTTGGATAATTTTGGGCTTATCGAGGTAATATTCTTGTCCACTTATTGTAATTGGAGATTACATGTTGTTGGAATATATAGTGGAGTATACTATATATAGCAATCTTTGTGATGTCTTTTGACTTAAGCTGAAGAATAAAGAAAAGAAGCGAGCTGTATTTACATAGGGTGTATTGCGGTAGACTTGTGTAGTATTCTTGAGTAGAATTGTACGTCAGGTTAGGCGTGTAAACCCACACTGGTTGGCTTGGTAGCGGCCTCGATAGAGGAGGAGATTTCTGTTATTGCGGGAAGTCTGCCGAATTTTACGTAGAAAGATAGAAACTTGTGTTTTGGGGTTAATAGGCGTTTTGACCTTTATAGGTGAAAGTACTAAGAGTGGCGTATTACTCGAGAGTGGAAAGGGCTAGCAAGGTTGTAGTACTTGGAGCATTTTGCTTATTGTCGATAAATCGTCGCGGTATGTGAACCTCTTCTATCTTTTCTAGCATGATTGTTGTGAACTATGTAGTACGGTAAGCGTACATGTGCTAAGTGATTTGGTTGGTTTAAAACATAGGGTGTTATAATAGCTTTATGGGAAGTTAGTTATAACGACGCATATGAAATGAAAATGGTTTCTTGATGTTAGAAGTTAAGAGACTTGATCTTATAAGATAAGAGACTTAACTTATTTGTTTTAATGTGGATGTTGTGTGAAACCTCATTCGTGAGTAATGAGTACTTGGTTTTAAAGGGATAATGTTTCTTGATTTGGGAATCGGAATGTGTATCGACAGGACCATTGCGGCGTTAATAAAGGAAAATGTATTGAATAATGATGTGTTGTATTAAAACCGGTAGAAACCTCAAAATGCATAGAAGCTAGATAAGACAAAATGATATTACATTTTCTAGATCATAGGCTTTGTAATAAGATCGTTATAAACAAGAATAAACTACTCGCATATATGACATATATTTACTCGATTGTTTTAAAAGAGACTAAGACTATGAGTTATGAAACCTTTCTAAAATGAGAAGCTTGAGTAATTGAAACTAGGCAAGCGGAACTTAGGAAAAGAATGTTGTTACTTGATTTTGAAAAGGAATGTGGGTTGGTCATCCTAATACTACGGGTATCGGGTGACTTTTATAAAAGTAATGGATCTCTTTTAAAAGAATTTACGTATGTAGTACTTTGGGGTTAAAAACAGGACTTTGGCATAAAATGAAAGTACTTTGAGTTGTGTGAAACTTGCCTATGCTTGTTGTTGTGAAACTTGCCTATCTTGTTGTTGTGAAACTTGCCTATCTTGTGATGATAGCCTTTGTTGTGCAAGTGTGGTATTTACGTATTCTGGCGTCTCGATAGAGGCGGTCGACTTATTGAGAACTTACTTGGAGCGTCTTTGGCGGTGATGGAGAATTCCACGGGTATGTTTCCATTTTGATTCTTGTATTGTTGTTGATGTCACATGGGCGTATCTGCCGTCTGCGAGTCAGGGCATGTGGCGTGCGGCGGGTTGATTACAGATATATTGTTATTGTGGTTACATGGACATGTCTACTGGTAAATTCGGGGCATGTGGCGTGCGGCGGGGTTGATCACCCGGTATATTATTGTTGATGTCACGTGGGCGTGTCTGCGAGGTAAATTCGGGGCATGTGGCCGTGGGGCATTGGTATTATTGTTGCATCATGGACATGTCTACCGTCTGCGAGTCGGGGCATGCGGCCGTGATGCGAACATGATTGATGTTGTGGGCGTGAGACCGTAGTTATATTTGAGTGATGACTTGAGGGCGAGTCACGGCCCGGACATGGCTTTTATGTTGTGAAGCGTAGTTTGGATTTATCATCATGTCTCCTTTATATAGACTAGTATGATTTCATTCTGATATCTTTTCTGATTTCACATACTTGGTACTGTTATCTTGACCTCGCCCGGGGCTGCGTTCATCTTGCGGTAGAGTACGTCGATCGTGGATCCTCGCTCTTAGGATCTCGGTTGGCGTTTTGGGAAGCTCCGTTTCTCGGAGGCTTATCTTTTGGTATGTGTTCCACTGAGTTGTAGGTTCTTGTACATTCGGGGTATGGCGAAGCCTGTCCGTCATAGTTATTGTAAATCTTAAGTGCATGTAATCTTTGTTGTGGGCGGGGTTGTAAAAGGATTAAAGTATTCGTTTGAAAGAGTTGTATTTATTTATGTTATTGGAAGGTAGCTTAGTTGGGTTGCTTTGTTTTATGTTCATATATCTTGTTTCTTGTTTAAAGTTTTATTTTCCATTTGGTTTTCTCTGATGATTGTATCGCTAGGGTGCAGGGATAAGGCACGATGCGGGCCGAGGCAGTCGTTCTGATGAGTCTGGCTGGACATGGCCTTTTATGTTGTGAAGCGTGGTTTGGTTATCATACATGTCTCTGCTTTATATAGACTAGTATGATTTCATTCTGATATTTTTGATTTCACATGCTTGGTACTGTTATCTTGACCTCGCCCGAAGTGCGTTCATCTGCGTAGGTAGAAATGCATCGATCGTGGATCCAGCTCTTAGGATCCTGATTGGCGTATTGGGAAGCTCCGTTTCTTGGAGGCTTATCTTTAGTATGTGTTCCACTGAGTTGTAGGTTCTTGTACATTCGAGGTATGGCGGGGCTGTCCCGTCATAGTCGTTAATAAATCTTAAGTGCATAATCTTTGTTGTGGCGGGGTTGTAAAGGAAGTAAAGCTGTTCGAGTTTTATGTATATCTTGAAAGCAGTTTTGGTTGCTTTTTATTATTATATCTCTTGTTTCATGACTCGTGTTTTATTTTCCGGTTTTCTACGATGTTGTATCACTAGGGTGCGGGGTGAGGCACCGATGCGAGGCAGGCAGTCGTTACAAAAGTGGTATCGAGCGGTTAATCCTCGGAAAGTGTCTGAACCGTGTCTAGTAAGTCTTGATTATCGGTGTGTTGTGCACCGTATCTATAATCGAGGAGGCTATAGGACATTTAAGATTGGTTTCCATTCTTCTCATTACGAGATCGTCTTGGTAGTGTGTTGTAAGTTGGACCCTCAGCGTATCTCGTTTTACCGGTTATGCCTCATGCGAAAGCAACGAGCCAGGAGGGCAAAGGCGGAGTCTTTGCTAGTGAGATCTGAGAGAAGTCTGGCGCGAGCCGGGCGATACGAGTTGTGCTTGGCAGCGGGTTTTGTGGCGCTTGGCCCAGTGAGTTTAGAGCGCGGCGATGCTGCTGAGACCTGATACTGAGCCTCGGTCCGCGATGCAGGCGAGAGGAGATGGGTTACAAGGAGATGGCCGATTCTTTGGTGAAGTCGTGGCGAATATGAGATAAGTTTGAATCTGGCGGTTCGATTCGATTCGATGCGATGGTTCACCCCGGCGAGATAGTTTGGGGCTACGGGACTTTACGAGTTGTAGCCGCGAGTTTTATGGGTGAGCACGAGGATGATCGCGTGAGTTCATCCGGCGATTCTGACCGGATCGTCACGGGTGATCAGAGCTTGAGGGCCGAGTCTGTGACCTTTGGTTACGCATCGGTGCGTGATCTGCATGATCGATTGGTTTGATTCATGGGAGCTTTCGGGAGAGCATCGCCTCCGGCGGTATGGGATGAGTTTTGGGGCTTTCGCGCAACTTGCCTCGCGAGATGAGGAGGCGCGGTGACGATTTATGATCTTTGAGGCAGAGGCGTGCAGTTCGAAGTACAACGTGGAGTTTGACTTCGTTGGCTCGGTATGTCCCGCTTTAGTGGCAACCATGGAGGATAGAGTGCGTATTCGTCACGGATTAGATGATTACATGTCGAGGCATGTTGGGTAGCTCTCGGTAGGCATGGACATTGCCGCGTGCGGCTCGTGGCTGGGATGTGAGGCCGCGGAGGTCGGCGGAATGACCAAGAATCGGCGAGAAGAGGGCGAGCGGGGTCCTTTGGTGACTTCGAGGCGGACCGCCTCGACATACTAGTTTTGTACCTCGCCGGTCAGTGGTCCTCCATGACGCCGAGTATTCGGGAAGCGGTCGAGGGCTCGAGGTTGAGTTTCGAGGAAGTAAGGGTGTTGGCGGTCACGGTCACCCTACCTCGGTGTGGTCGATGTGGTAGACGCATTTGAAGTGTCGTGGTGCGGGGAGCTTGTTATTTTGCGGCCAGCGGGGCCATTTGCGAGGCTTGTCAGACCAGGTATACGGATGTTACGACTCGGCCCTACGGATCGATGGTGGTTCGCCGCGCCCTACGGTTATGCGCCTGCGCGCAGGCTATGATTAGAGTGGAAGCGGTAGCCGGGTTTATCATAACCCTCAGAGTTTTGGTATACTTGTTATGATGGTCGTTATTATGTGCTATGCGAATAGCGTTGTGTTAATTATGAGTTAGAAAACATGCTTAGTTGGGAGGATCGTGTGGGGGCATGGTAAGTGTGAACCTTAGACTATGTCACGGCGAGACCTTAGGGGTAAGGTCGTCTTGAGTTAAGATTTATTTTATGTTTGACCACTTATCGAGTAGTGGTATCGTGGGATTTATTTGTGTGATAAGTCAGTGGGTAGTGTGAGATGGAAGTGGTAGCTTTCATGATGTGAATTAGTAAGATTGTTCGGATCGGGAACAAGAGTTTGCGTGGTTGGGGTGGGTTGAGGACCATTTGCGGGTTGACAGTAACCGGTTTGGGGTGGGAGTCGGTTAGGTGGTCGCGGTGGTAGAGATCACGAGGATGCTAGGCCCAGTTTGTATGATCATCGTATGAGTTAGTGGGCGTGTTCGACCAAAAGCGGATCGTGGGTAGGGAGCGGCCTTAGAAAGATCGAGGTTAGTAAGATGACCAAGTTTGGAGTAGTGACTCGAGTTGGAAAGCGAGCGTTGTGGAGTATGGTACAAATACTAGAAAGAGTTTGAGTGTTGAGAAAGTCTGACAAGATAGGGGAAAAGTGAGCGTGTGTGATCGTTTCTTTTGAGAAAGGAAGGTGTGACGGGAGTATATTTTAGACCTCGGGTAAGGGGTTTTGTGATGATTAGAGGTTTTCCTCATTGACTTGGGTTTAAGTATTGAGTGCGTTTGTTATTTTTATGGCGGTGTGGCATGATTGTTTCGTGTATATAGCGGTGAAGGCTATACTAGCGCGTGTTTGTGTTGAGACTTGAGAAGGAACATTCGGGACGAATGTTTCTAAGGAGGAGAATGTTATACCGCATTTCGAGTATGCGTGGGGCGTGCGTAGAGAATTTGAGCCTTAAGTTAGGCAAAGGACCGAATTTTGGGCACAGTGCGATTGGAGTCGTTTTTTAAATGAAAGCGTTTCCACGACTTACGTTGGGAAAATTCCGGCTATGTCATTTAGTATTTTGCGGATTTTTAGAGCGGCGAAATGTTTTGGACCAGCGGGAGGTGACATTGTCACCTCATTTGAAGCGATAATGGGTTGGCCGGTTGGTCACGGGTTGGAGGCTATTGGCTCCTTGTTTTAGCCTTGTTTGTGGCTTGTTTGGTGCCGTGTTTTGTGCCTTGTTTTGTGGAGTAGGGGTTAGGGTGCACTTGGCGATCAAGGCCATACAATTGCACTTGCATGGCTTGATCTTGGCCGTTGGTTGGCTTTTGGTTTCTATAAATACCCGCAGGGATGAACTTCTTCATCCAGCTCTTCCAACTGTCTAAGCCTTGAAAACTCTCCTGCGCTGTGAGCTCTTAGTAGAGCCTTCCCCTCCCACCGTGTGGCCTTTGGCGAGGGTTCTCTCCCACTTTTTGTGGTGCTAGCAGTAGGGTACCCACTGCCTAGTTGTTTTAGTATAATACCCACTCATGTGGTATTGAAATACTTCTCTAGTATTGTTATAATGCCCAAAATACCTTAGCCTTGTACCTTGTAGTATTCCAAAGATACCTCTATCGTAGAGCAGGAAATACTACCTTTTGTCCTTTAGTCTCAAGCCAGAAACCACAAGGAAATCTTCATGGTTGGTTGAAGTATTGGAGTAGAAGTTGGTTAGAACTTCAGGGTTGTTTGGAGGCGGATTGGAGCGCGCGGAGTAGGAGCTAAACCTTGCTCGAGGATCGACATTATAACTTGGATAATTTTGGGCTTATCGAGGTAATTATCTTGTCCTCTATTGTAATTGGAGATTACATGTTGTAGGATTATATAGTTGAAGTATACTATATATAGAAATGAACATTATTGTGGCAATGTCTTTTGACTTAAGCTGAAGAATAAAGAAGCTGACTGTATTTACATGGGAATTTGTATTGCGGTAGACTTGTGTAGTATTCTTGTGTAGAATTGTACGTCAGGTTAGGCGTATAAGCCCCACTGGTTGGCTTGGTAGCGGCCTCGATAGAGGAGGAGATTTATCTTTGTTGCGGGGAGTCTTTAGAATTTTACGTAGAAAGATAGAAACTTGTGTTTTGGGGTTAATAGGCGGTTGTGACCTTTATAGGTGAAAGTACTAAGAGTAGCGTATTTTACTCGAGAGTGGAAAGGGCTAGCAAGGTTGTAGTACTTGGAGCATTTTGCTTATTGTCGATAAATGCGTCGCGAGGTATGTGAACCTCTTCCTATCTTTCTAGCATGATTGTTGTGAACTATGTGATGCGGTAGAAGTACATGTGCTAAGTGATTTGTTTGGTTTAAAACATAGGGTGTTATAATAGCTTTATGGGAAGTTAGTTATAACGAACTTATGTAGGTGAAAATGGTTTACTGAGGTTAGAAGTTAAGAGAATTGATCTTATAAGATAAGAGCTTAACTTATTTGTTTTAATGTGGATGTTTGTGTGAAACCTCGTTCGTGAGTAATGAGTACTTGGTTTTTAAAGGGATAATGTTTCTTGATTTGGGAATCGAGAATGTGTATCAACAGAGACCATTGCGGCGTTAATAAAGGAAAATGTATTGAATAATGATGTATTAAAACCGGTAGAAACCTCCGTCTGCGTAGAAGCTAAGATGAGACAAAATGATATTACATTTTCTAGATCATGATTTCTTTGTAATAAGATCGTTATAAACAAGAATAAACTACTCATATATGACATATGTTACTCGATTGTTTTAAAGAGATTAAGACTATGAGTTATGAAACCTTTCTAAAATAAGTGACTTGAGCATTTGAAAATGAGAAGCTTGAGTAATTGAAACTAGGCAAAGCTGGAACTTAGGAAAAGAATGTTGTTACTTGATTTTGAAAAGGAATGTGGGTTGGTCGTTCTAATCTACGGTATCGGGTGACTTTTATAAAAGTAATGGATCTCTTTTAAAAAGAACTTAATGTATGTAGTACCTTGGGATTAAAAACCGGACTTTGGCGTAAAATGAAAGTACTTTGAGTTGTGTGAAACTTGCCTATGCTTGTTGTTGTGAAACACCTATGCTTGTTGTTGTGAAACTTGCCTATGCTTGTGATGATAGCCTTTGTTGTGCAAGTGTGGTATTTACGTATTCTGGCGTCTCGATAGAGGCGGTCGACTTATTGAGAACTTACTTGGGCGTCTTTGGCGATGATGGAGAATTCCACGGGTATGTTTCCATTTTTGATTCTTGTCTTGTTGTTGATGTCACGTGGGCGTATCTGCGAGGTAGAATTAGGGGCATGCGGCCGTGCGGTCGGGTTGATTACGATATATTGTTATTGTGGTTACATGGACATGTCTACAGAGGTAAATTCGGGGCATGTGGCCATGCGGCGGGGTTGATCACGATATATTATTGTTGATGTCACATGGGCGATGTCTCTGCAGGTAGAATTCAGGGGCATGTGGCCATGGGGCATTGGTATTATTGTTGCATCATGGACATGTCTGCGATCTGCGAATTCGGGGCATGCGGCCGTGATGCGAACATGATTGATGTTGTGGGCGTGAGACCCGTAGTTATATTTGAGTGATGACTTGAGGCGTGAGTCACATTGGAACATAATGCTTTTATGTTGTGCGTGGTTTGGTTATCATCATGTCTCTGCTTTATATAGACTAGTATGATTCATTCTGATATTTTCTGATTTCACATACTTGGTACTGTTGTCTTGACCTCGCCCGAAGCTGCGTTCATCTGCGCGGTAGAAGTACATCGATCGTGGATCCGCTCTTAGGATCACGATTCGGCGTATTGGGAAGCTCCGTTTCTTGAGGCTTATCTTTAGTATGTGTTCACTGAGTTGTAGGTTCTTGTACATTCGGGGTATGGCGGGGCCTGTCCGTCATAGTCGTTGTAAATCTTAGAAGTGCATGAAATCTTGTTGTGGCGGGGTTGTAAAGGAGTAAAGCCCCATTGAGTTTTATGTATATCTGAAGGCCGTTTTGGTTGCTGTTTATTATTATATCTCTTGTTTCATGACTCGTGTTTTATTTTCCATTGGTTTTCTCGATGTTGTATCACTAGGGTGCGGGGTAAGGCACGATGCAGGGGCAGGGCAGTCGTTACACTATGCGGGTGAAATAGTCCCGGAGTAGGATTGCTTAATGATACTGCAGGCGGGTGGCCTACTTTGATCATGAGCCTCTATTTTTATGCGATAAAGTATACTCTTGTTTACTCTGCATTGTTAGTAAAGGCAGTGTATTGTTAATTGAGTTATCATACACGTCTCGACTTTATTTAGACTTATGATTTCACTCTGATACTTTCAGTTTCACATATTTGGTACATGTTGTCTTGGCCTCCTTAGAAATGCGTTCAATCTGCGAGTAGAGTATAATTTGTTGATCCTCACTCTTAGGATCCTTTGTTGGTATTGAGAAACTCCTTTGCTTGGAGGCTTATCCACTGGTATTGTCGGTTGTTGTGCATTGAGGGTATGAGAGGCATCATCAGTTGTTATTCTTAAGTGCAGTAGTCACATTTGTGGATTGGGTTTGTAAGAACAGAGATGTACTGTTTTAATTTTGTATTATGTTTATGTTACGGAAGGTGGCCTTATCGGCTATCCTGTTGATGTCTATTGTTTAAGTATGATTTTTATTTTATGAGTTGTGTATGTTGCGCTATTCTACGATGTATACGAAGGGTGCCGGGTAGGGCACGATCGCGAGCTTGGGGTGGTCGTGACATCTAGTCAATTATAGCATATCCAAAACTCTCCTCTCAGTTCTTGATTCGAAATCATATATATTATGATAATTAGTGATCAATTAATTATCAAACATTCATACTAATTATTGACTAAATCTTAATCAAGTGAAGAATAAATTAAACTACTGCATTAATTCATGAATAGAAGTTTCAAGTGATTCATAAGGAAAGCCTAATAAAGTGTTTAGCTCCTAGCCATAGTCACGCTAAGAACTAACACAAAATACATACATAAACTGAATTAAAAAAAAAGAAATTACTGCGAACTAAGTCTCTAATTGTAGTCTCTCTTATTGTCTTGTGTTGTGCTATGTTGTAGAATGACCAACCACTCATAGCATTAATCCCTAGGGCTTAAATATATTTCAAATTTCGTGCCCTATGGTCGATCGCATAGCCAATTCTTAACCGGAAATGAGATTTTCCTTGCGGCCTTATGATTCTGCATGCGGCGCGGTGCCGAAACTCCTGCACTTTCTCAGCAAATATGGCACCGTGGTTCTGCATAGTGGCACCGCGGTGCTGAAAGTCCTGTGGCTTCTCAGTAAATATGACACCACGGTTCTGCATATTGGCCGCGATCTTGAAAATCCTTAAATCTGATGTGCAGCTTTCATCCCTTTGCCTCGAAGCCTTTTACGCCCAATTCTCACTCTTTTTGTCATTTGCATTTTGGAACATTGTGACTCAATAGAAAGAAAAACAAACCTAATACTATACTAAACCTGACATTGGTTATTACACGTAATTCGGGGCATAAATGAGAAACGTAAGTTAGGAACTAAGACATGAATGTTGGAAGGAAAGAATAATCACATTTTATCTAAGGAATAATTTTGGATACAAATACGTGTGAGGACGAGAAGTAGCACTAGTATTGAGTTCTTTCCAATAGAGTGTGGGAAGAAAAGGCGGAAAAAGAGCTCCCAAGGAAAAGGACGAAAGTTGGAAAGATCGGGACAAAAAAGGCTGCAGCACCGCGGTGCCTAACTTCAGCATCGCGGTGCCATAACATCAGAGGGTCTCAGAACTTTGGCCGCGATGCAAAGAAGCGACAGCGATGCCAATCTTGGAAATTTTCAAGTCAGATATTTTGAAGACTAGTGGACAAGTGGGTCCCCTCCACTGTATAGATGTGTGTTGGAAGACTTGGAGTCTGTGATTGTCTTAAATCATCCAAACCCTCTTCTCGCTTTCTTTCTCTCGAGTTTGAAACCCTAGAAAGTGAAGAACAAGATTAGCTTATTTTCCTAGATTAAGTTCCTTAACCAAGTTCTAAGCAAGGTTAACTCTCCATAACAGTGGTGTTACACCCCGTAAGTCTAGGACATGTATAAGAGAATGTACGTAAGGAAACAAGACTTGGACATTAGTGCGAAAGGAAGAATTGTTTTTAAACGGAAAATATTAGAAACGTAGGAAAGGAAAAATGTTAAGTTGTTGAGTTTTGGATTCTCAAAATGTATTATTTGAAGAATATGGAACTTATTAATATTATGGAAATTTATTTTTACGGTTTAGTCACGTGGGGCCACTTTGAAATTTTACGTTTGTGGGGCCAGGGAGTTCTAATTTTATGGGCGAATGAGAGGCGACCGTGGCACCTCGCATGGCTAGTCGAAATTTATTCAGGGTATAATGGTCATTGACCACCTTGGAAGATTAGTCTTGCTAGCGTGACATTGTTGACTTGTCGACTTGTCGCATGGGCTTAATCGAGTGAAATTCATCTTAGCCGCCCGTTTGTTTAAGTCTAAGTCCTCAGTTATGTGTTATATACTAAGTTAGTGCAAGACAAGGTCTTTTACACTTAGAAATTTTTAGAGAACACACTTGTTCTTGAGATTGAGCTCTCGAGCTTTAGTGCCAATCCATAAAAATTTTGTAGTTTTGATCCATTAGTACAAGACTTTAACTTGATGTCCTTAGGGTATTGTAAGGATATCTCGATAGAAAGATTTGGAAAAAGCGTATTTTTACGTTAGTCATGAGCGGAAACTAGGAGTTCTTGACTTTGAAGTTGGAACTTGAAGATGGGTTCTTGTAGGCCTAGGAGTGCTTGGAGCGGATTGGAACCTAAGGAAAGGAGCTAAGAATTGCTAAAGCGCGACTTTGGAATCTTGGAAATTTTAAGGGCTTTAAAGGTATATTAACATCGTTGTAGCAATTAAGGTTTACTTATCATTGTAGTATGGTTTTATGAAGCATGAGTTATATAGTATGAAGTTTGATATGTTTATTAGCTATTGGAACCTAATCAGAAATCTAGCATGTTTAACTTTAAGATGTCAATTCTAGTCGATTATTAGTCTAAGCGTCGCATGTTGTTTAAAGAAGGAAATTGTAGTTGTTGAAGTTGTTTAGACTATATAACATGTTAGACCTTAGAACTTGGAATTATGAAGGATTGAAAAATACTTAGTGTTGTTCTAGAGGTTGGTAGAGAATGGCTTTTAGCGTATTCAACTATTTCGTATGAATTGTGGGCGGAATTTTACGTATTGTAAGGCGTGTAATCCCTTTGTTTGGTTGTTGTTTGGAGCCTTAAATGTGGCTTGTTGGTTGTTGTATTCGGCCTTGAAAAGGTGGCAAGTAAGTAGAAACAAAGGAGGTCTTTAGATTTTCCGTAGAATTAGAGGCCAGTATACTTAGTATTATTCTCGTAGAGACTAGAAGTTGATAGTCTTGTTGTGACCATTATAGGTTGACAACTAAATGCAGCGTATGCGGCTTAGCTTGTGGATATTAGCGAAAGGTATATGAACTATCTCTCTTACAGCATGATTCCTTAGAATAAAGAAAGTAAGTTCTACTCCTTGAATGATCCATTCCTTGCTTGTATTTGGATTGCCTAAAATAGAAATTGGTTCTATGTACTTCCTTGAGTGTACTTTGATGTTTAAATTGTAAGTAGTATAATCCATTTCCTTAGGGAAGTTTGGATTCTTAAAAGTGAAGGTATTTTTCTTAAAGTACATAGAGACTTGAAAAGGAAGTGGTTTCCAAATCTTTTGGCTAGTGCCTTAGTTCTAAAACCTAAAGGTCATTATAATGACTTTAGGGGAGTCAAATAGTGATTTACTTATTTGATTTAAAGAGGAGAAATGACATGATTTAAGAGAAGTAACTTGCGTTAAGGGTGAGGTTACTTGAGGTTTAAAAGTAGAAAGAAAACTTGTTTTCTAACTATTAAGAGACTTGAAGTATTTTGAAAGTTGAGAACTTGATTTGTAAGTATGTGGTACTTGGTTTTAATAGTATAAGTCTCTTGGTTATTGAAGGAATGAATCGTCTAAAACAATAAAGGGTTATAACGACTTTATGGGAAGTTGGTTATAACGGCTTTATGGAAGGTTTAGAAAGTTGTCTATTTTGATTAAATCGGCATAAGTTGCCTAGATTGTGAAAATTTGGAGTTACTTGATTTCAAGCTTTGAAATGAGTTTTCTAAAAGTGTAGTAACTTACTTTGAAAAATAGACAGCGTTGATACTACGGGTGTTAGTATCTTGGGGCTTTACATAGAAAGGAGTCTTTTATAAAGGAATGTCGTGCGTAGTACTTTGGCTTGTTAAAGAGTATTATTCTAAGTTGGCCTAGATATGTACTTTTGCTTTTTAAAGAGAATTATTCTAAGTGTGCCTTGATAAGTACTTTGGCTTGTTAAAGAGAATTATTCTAAGTGTGCCTTGATAAGTACTTTGGCTTGTTAAAGAAATTATTCTAAGTGTGCCTTGATAAGTACTTTGGCTTGTTAAAGAGAATTATTCTAAGTGTGCCTTGATAAGTACTTTGACTTGTTAAAGAGAATTATTCTATTATAACTTGATTAGTACTTTGGCTTGATAAATTGAGGATTTGTCTAAGTGTGCCTTGATAAATCTTTGGCTTGACATTAAAGAGAATTATTCTAAGTGTGCCTTGATAAGTACTTTGGCTTGTTAAAGAGAATTATTCTAAGTGTGCCTTGATAAGTACTTTGGCTTGTTAAAGAGAATTATTCTATGTATAACAGTTAGTACTTTGGCTTGATAAATTGAGGATTTGTCTAAGTGTGCCTTGATAAGTACTTTGGCTTGTTAAAAGAGAATTATTCTAAGTGTGCCTTGATAAGTACTTTGGCTTGTTAAAAGAGAATTATTCTATGTATGCCTTGATTAGTACTTTGGCATGATAAATTGAGAATTTGTCTAAGTTGTTATACCCCGTATTTCCAGAGTATGTACGTAAGGACGTACGTAGAAAAATTTGAAACTTGTACTAAGGCTTGGCCGAATTAATTTTGTTCCTGACACGTTTAAGTCGTTTTTGAAAGCGTTTTCTGACTTCGTAGGGAATTTCGGCTATGTCATTTTTATTTTTGCGGATTTTTCAGAGGCGAAACATTTTGGACCAGCGGGAGGCGTGGCACCTCGATTGGTGGACTTGAAGCGTCCGTTGGGACGATTTGGGCTAACCTTTGCGTTTTGGTGCCTTGGCTAAAGTCGAGGGTTGGTAGGATATTTGTTTGTAGTAAATCCTGGCCCTACACTTGCTAACACTTAGTTTAATCTTGGCCATGGGTTGGCCTTCATGACTTATAAATACCACTCTCCGCTGATGAATTCTTAATCCTTTCACAAATCTCTAAGTGTTAATATCCTCACTCTCTCTTGTTGTTGTTCGTCCCTCCCATGTGAGAGCCACTCCTTGTGGCCTTGTGGTAGAGACTTGCCACTCTCTAGTGGTGTTGTTCTCGTATAATATACCCACTTTGTGGTGTAGAAATACTCTCAAAGTATTGTTATAATGCCCAATTACCTTAGTGTATACCTTGTTGTATTCTAAGGTTATACATCTGAAAATGCCGGAAATACTATTATACTTAGTCGGTCACAAAGCGAAACCACAGGAAAATCTCCATAGTCAGTTGGAGTATTGTGTAGAAGTTGGTTAGAACTTCTAAGGGTGGTTTAAAGCGGGTTGGGCGCTCGGAGTTGGAGTAAGCGTTTGCGAGGATCGACTTTAACTAGGATAATTATGGGCTTATCGAGGTAATTATCTTGTCCTCTGTTGTAATTGGAAATTACATATTATTAGAATATATAGTTGAAGTATACTATATATACGTGCGAAGCGTAGTTATCGTGATGTCTTTTGACTTAAGCTGAATAATACTTCGATATCTTGCGACTTAAGCTGAATTTAAGAAGAATCTTGAGCTGTAATTACATAGGTGTATTGATAGACTTGTGTAGTAGTGGCTAGTGGGTAGAATTGTACGGTTAGGGTTGGGCGTATAACCCCTTGGTTGGCTTGGTGGCCGCCTCGATAGATGAGGAGATTTCTGTTGCGGGGAGGTCTTGCGAATTTTGGTAGAATGTTCTCGATGAGATCTAAATGTTAATAAAGCGCCTTGCATGGCCTTATAGGTTGAAGTACTACGTGTGGCGTGATCTACTTGGCAAAGTGGAGTAGCGGTTGGAAGTACTTGGGCGTTTTGCTATTAGTCGATAATCGTCGCGTGGTATGTGAACCTCTTCATATCTCTTCTAGCGTGATATGTGTGAACTATGTAGTGCGGTGAGCGTCACGTGTGCTAAATGTATTTAATTGGTTTAAAACATGCACAAAGTGTTATAACGGCTTTATGGGAAGTCGGTTATCATGACTTTATGTTGGTAGAAAATACTTGTGGTTTTTAAAAGGTAAGCGATTTGAACTATAAGCGGTTTGTTATGTGTTAATAGAGAACTTGAAGTAATACTTGGTTTTGAAAACTTAAGAGTTATACTAGCTTTATGGGAAGTTAGGTATAACGGCTTAAGAATGTTTCTTGATTTGATCGAATGTGTATCGACAAACCAACTGGCGTTAATAAAAGGAAAATGTTTTGAATAATTAAGTATTATTAAAACGGTAGAAACTTCCATCTGCATAGAAGCTAAGATGAGACAAAATGATATTTCTAGATCATGCATTTCTTGTAATAAGATTGTTATAAGCAAGAATATCTACTCGCATATAAGGAACTTATGTTTCTCATTGTTTAAAAGAAATTATATTCTTAAATGAATAAGACTATGAACTTCTGAAACCTTTCTAAAATAAGAAGCGTGAACATTTGAAATTAGGCAAACTTGGGCGTTTGGAAAATAATGTTGTTACTTGATTTTACAAAGGTAAAGTTTTAGTTTTCTTAAAAGGGCAGTCACTCTATTTTATACTACGGGTATTGTGTGACTTATGTGAAGAAAGCAGTCTTTTAAAGATTTAATGTGTGAAGTACTTTGGGGATAGATACGAACTTGTTAGTAGAAAGTACCTTGTGTGAATAACTTGATTGTATTGGTTTGTGATAGCCTTGTAATACTTTCTTTGTTGATTTGATAAGTAAGCATGTTAGGATGCTACGTGTGTTAGTATCTTGTGATGTTAGTGTAAAGGGTTTTCCGCATTGCGCTTAAAGTTGTTTGACTATCAGTAGTTATGTTGGTATTGTACCACTGACTTGTGCGGAGGTTAAGGCGCCTCGATGCGGGGTAGACTTCGAGTGATGCAGGACCGTGATTGAGAATACCATGCGGGTCGGGGATCCATGCGGAACTACGGAGTTCGGGTTAGTGTGCGGCCTTTGTAGTCGTGCGGTCTTTGTGGCCATGCGGTTTGCGAGTCGGGGCGATGCGGGAGTAGCTACCCTCGATGCGGGGTTATACCTCATGCGGGCCTATGAGGTTGGCCTATCTTGCGGAGCTGCGGAGATTCGGGGCTAAACGCGCGCATTTGATCTTTGCGGCGGTGACGGCTTTATCATGTAATGATGCAGAGCGGATATCGTGACCACGATTTATGACCTTGTTAGTGCGTGGGTGTTAGTAATCGGCTATGCCTTCGTGCTTACTGTCTTTGTTTTATTAGGACAGGTGGGACACAGTGTTCGTGTGTATTCCTTGGTGCTTGTATATCATAAACTGGCGGTGAGGAAGGTATTCCCACGGGCATGATTGATGTTGTGGGCGTGAGACCCGTTATTATGTTTGAGTGATGACTTTGAGGCGTGAGTCCACGACATTATATTTGCTTGTTTATTGTGAGCTGTAGTTTTGTTATCATACGTGTCTCTGCTTTATATAGACTACTATGATTCCATTCTGATATTTTGATTTCACGTACTCGGTACTGTTATGCCCGACCTCGCCAGAAATGCGTTAAATCTGCGAGTAAAGGTACACGATCGTTGATCCTACGCTCTTGGTCACAATTCAGCGCAGGAGAGCTCGTTTCTCGGAGGCTTGTCTTAGTATAGTCCACTGTTGTTGTAGGTGCTTACGTTCGGGGGTATGGCGACCACTGTCGTCGTTGTTGTCATATCATTCGTAGAGTGCATGTAATCTATTGTGGGCGGGGTTTGTAAAAGGATTAAAGCTGTTCATGTTGAAAAGTTGTTATTTACATATATCTTGAAAGGCAAGTTTTCTCGGATTATTGTTTCGTATTTCATAATATGTCTTGTATCGTTTTATGTTCGTGATTACTCACGATGTTGTATATTTAGGGTGCGGGGTAAGACACGATCCGCGGGCGGAATCGGTCGTGACAAAAGTGGTATCGAGCGATTAATCCTCGGAAAGTGTCTGCGAGGCAAGTATCCGATTAAGTCTTGATTATCGGTGTGTTGTGCACCAATATGTCGGGAGGCTATAGGGTATTTAGGATTGGTTTCTATTCTTACTCACTCACGAGATCGTGCCTTAGATGTGTTGTAAGTTGGACCTACGGCGTATTTCTTTCACTGCAGTTATGCCTCGTGCAAGACACAGACCCGGGAGGGCAACAAAGCGGTAGAAGCTGCGAGTAGAGTTCGAGGGTGGCGAGGGCGGGCAATCATCGCACGAGTTAGGTCTTCGTTCGGAGTTTACCAGCGACATCGCTGCGATAAAGTTTAGCGGCGGCGTGGTTCCTCTGCGGCCATGATATTTGAACCTTGGTTCCACGGCCAGGGAGCGGTGAATATAGATTGCAAAGAGGCAACGCATTTACTAGGCACATGGATTTGGCTACGGAGAGTATCTGCAGATGTATCGAGTCTTGATGACTACACAAGAAGGTTGTGCAAGAGTAATTCTTGATTAGGCTTGGCGCGGCACGTATGCGGGCTTATCGCGGCGAGCAGAAAGCGTAGGGATCGGCGGGTTAGCGAAGGACGAAGGGCGAAGCGTAAGTCGCTGGTAACTTTAGGCGAGTCACCTCGCGTGATTAGATTATGCCGCGAGTGTGTCCACGGTCTGCGGCGGGGTTGGGGCGTTCGGGTGTGCGAGGAGTTGGTGAGAACTCCGGGGCTTAGGTTGCGGTGTGGCGAGCGTCGTCGAGGAATGTCGTCTTTTAGTTAGTACTTATTGTATCTATGACCGTCAGTGCGGTCGCGAAAAGTGTGTCCTTGTAAAGAACTTAGCGCCGGGATTGATGGGTAGTTTGTCATCTCCTCGCCTATCGCCTGCAGCGAGTTTGATTAAACGGCTAAAGGGTGTGAAGCAGTAGTTATAGATATATCTTTAACCCTCACAGAGATCGATATGTGTGATAAGGTGAGTATACCTTAAGTGCTATGTTACGATAGCGATGTGTTAGTTGTGATTAGAAATCTTGGTTGTTTAGCAGGAGTAAGATTTTGGGGATAGAGAGGTGTGAGCACTTGAGCTTTTCACGTAGAGACCTTAGGGTGAGGCCGTCTCGAGAAAGGTGTAGTGTTATGTTTGACCACTTATCGGAGGGTGCATAGTGCACGTGAGTTATGTTTGGGATAGGTCACTAAGTAGTGTGGAATGAAAGGGGGTAGTTGAGCTAAGAAGGCCGCTAGGTTTCGTAAATGCGTGTTTAGTGAGAGTTTTCCTTAGTGGAGGCTGGCGCTTGGCGCGTTGCGGTCGGGTTGAGCCCGCGTTGCCAGGGTCAACATGACATAGTTGAGGTCGGTTGTGGTGGTCTCGCGCATGATAAGTCCGCGGTGTTAGGCGAAATTTAGTTGACCAGCGTGCGAGTTCGTGGATGCGTTCGACGATGGTCGGGCTTATGGGGGCAGCCATAGTGTTCTTGGTCGGAGACCGTTTACTGAGTGTGTTGAGTTATCGAAGAAGGTTGGGGCTAGTGCGAGGGTGCCTACACACACTTAAGGCGACTGATGGAGCGAGTTCTGGCTAACTACGGAGGTTTTGCGAGCAGGTTAGAACTTCGGTGAGTCTCGAATCGCGATTCGCCCTCGGGCGGTGGTTGGATTCCGGAGTAGTTGTGGAGATTGTTGTCTCTGTGGAGAGTGTTTAAGCTACCATTTTCGGTGTTCGGATGTCATTTTGAAGCCTTGTAGGGCGGAAGTGTAAGATTCTTAGGTCGATTGGTTCGATGTTGTAAGGTTGAACAGGTTAGTTCGAGCATTCCCGGCCGTGGATAGTGAGAAGCTTGTCTAGAAGAGGTTACGGCGGCTCGAGAGAAATGCGTCGCGGATGTCGCGGCGCTTAGAGTTCGGGTTAATGACGGTCGGTCTAGCCAGAAAGTACCACCGGGGTGGGTGTGGCGAGTTTTGGAATCTGAGAGGAACTTAGCGGGTTACTTTGGGCCTTTGTGTCCGTGTGAAGAATAGGCGGGTTGCACCTATATGTTTAGCTTTGCCGTCAGACTTAGGAGGCGGTATGTCCGATCGCCATTATAGTTATGATCGGAAAAGTATCGGAGAATCCCGTCGAGTGTTCCCGGTTAATGATGACGCATTAGAGATAGTAACCGAGTCTTGAAGCTGGCTAGCCGTATCGGAATGTGGTAAGAGTTGGTATACGGCTGCCTCGAGGATCGCAAACGACGGTACCATTTGTTGGAGTCGTCGGAACAGGCTCGCGACAAAGTGACAAAGTGGTACCATTTGTTGGTCACTTTGAGAAGGTTAATGCCTCGAGCAAAGTGACAAAGAGTGGTATCTACTGACCAGTAAAGAGAAGCGGCATGTATGGCAAGCGTAGATGTGATCATTTCTTTTGTAAAGAGAAGGTGCGAAGAGAGTATATTTTAGACCGGTGAGAAGTGTTTTGTGGTGATGGTTAGAGTGTTTCCTCGTGGACTTTGATGTAAGTAGTTGCCGTGATTGTTTACGTGGCGGTGTGGCGAGATTGATTACCGTAAGTATAGTAGTGAAGACTATCTTTGGCGCCGCGTTTATTTGAGGCTTGAAGAGGAAGGAACGTTCGGGACCGAATGTTTCTAAGGAAGGGAGAATGTTATACCGTATTTCCAGTAATATGCGGGCGTGCGTGAAAAATTTGAAACTTGTACTAAGGCTTGGCGAATTAATTTTGTTCCCGCGACACGCTTTGGTTTAAGTCGTTTTTCGGCCGAATGGCGTTTCCACGACTTTAGTAGAGAATTTCGGCTATGTCATTTTTATTTTTTGCGGATTTTCCGAGAGCCGAAACATTTTGGACCAGCGGAGCGACACGTAGCACCCTCGATTGGTGAACTTGAAAGCGTCCGTTGGGGCGATTTAGGGGCCCTTTACCTTTGCGTTTTGGTGCCTTGGCTAAAGTCGGAGGTTGGTAGGATATTTGTGTGTAGTAAATCCTAGCTACACTTGCCTAACATGCCAGTTTAATCTTGGCCATTGGTTGGCCTTCCACTTGACCCTATAAATACCCTCTCCCCTTTGATGAATTCTTAAATCACTTTCCACAAATCTCTAAGTGTTAAATCCTCCTCTCTTGTTGTTGTTCTCGTCCCTCCCCCTTGGCAGAGGCCCCCTCCACCAATGTGGCCTTGTGGTAGAGACTTCCTCCACTCTAGTGGTGTTGTTCTCGTATAATATACCCTTGCTGTGGTGTAGAAATACTCTCAAAGTATTGTTATAATGCCCAATTACCTTAGCAGTATACCTTTTTGTATTCTAAGGTTATACCTATCTGAAAATGCCGAAATACTATTATACTTGTCGGTCCTGACAAAAGCGAAACCACTAGGAAAATCTCAGTAGTCAGATTTGGGTATTGTGTAGAAGTTGGTTAGAAGCTTAAGGGTGGTTTAGAAGCGGGTTGGGCGCTTCGAGGTTGGGCTAAGCGTTTGCCGGGGATCGACTTTAACTTTGATAATTATGGGCTTATCTAGGTAATTATCTT
The DNA here is from genome assembly GCA_029844215.1 of Przewalskia tangutica. Taxonomy (NCBI): domain Eukaryota; kingdom Viridiplantae; phylum Streptophyta; class Magnoliopsida; order Solanales; family Solanaceae; genus Przewalskia; species Przewalskia tangutica. Next base: position 74,899,158 of record CM056720.1, on the reverse strand, counting down.
GTCCCTATTTTGTATTTGGATATTACATATTATTAGAATATATAGTTGAGTATACTATATATAGGCGTAGGACCTTGATTATGCTGACGGACTAAACAATTAATACTTACAGCCTATTCTACCTCGACTTAAGGCGGTACCGGCGAAAATGAGTGTCTCGATAGACGTGAGTGTATTACGACCGTCCAAGTAGCGATACAGTGGGTAAGACTCGGGGCGGTGGTTAGGCGATATAACCGCAGGCCCCAGGCTTGCGAGATAGGTTCACGACATTGGTAAACTGCGGTGAAGGGAGAATGGATCGACAACGTTTTTATGCGGATAATGCATGTTAAAAAATCGAGAGTAGGCACCATGAAATATGAAACAATAATCGAGAAAAACTTGCCTTTGGCATATATGTAAATAACAACTTTTCAACATGAGCAGTTTAATCCTTTTTACAAACCACGCCCGCCGCAGTACTACAAACCTCCAGAATGATATGACAACAGCGGCGGGACGGGGCCGTCCTTCACCACGAATGGCACTTACCAACGGGGACTATGCAGGCAAGCCTCGGAGAAACGGAGCTCTCCCAGCGAGCGTGACCACAGGCGAGGATCAGCGGCAGTGTACCTTTGCGCGGCGTGAGCGGCCCCGAGGAGGTCGATCTGATGCAGCGAAGTATGGCCGAAAATGCGTAAATGGAATCATAGTAGTCTATATAAGCGGGAGACATGTATGATAACAAACTACGATTCGCATGATAAACAATGATCATATCAAGTGGGGACTCGCGCCTCAAAGTCGTCACTCGGAAACATAACAATGGGTCTCGCGCCCATGGCATCAATCATGCGTGGAATACGCCCGCCACATTGCCGATTTATGATATCTGACGCGAGGAATACCACATGAACACGGGTCCGCGTGTCCTAATAAAGCGATCACGGGGTAAGTGCGAAGGCATGGCGGACTACTAACGCCAGCGATGCAGCAAGGTCGTAAAGCGTGTCATGATATCTGTCTGAGGCGTCAGCGTGATAAGGCGGTCACTCGCGTGATATCAAATGTGCGCGTCTAGCCACAGAACTCTCATGACTCGCGTAGGCCGACCTCGTAGGCGCGTGAGGTATAACCACGCGTCGGTGGCTCTCCCGGCGTCGATCACGGACTCGCGATCCGCGTAGCGCATGAACCGCGTGACCATAAGGCGCGCTAACACAGGAACTCAGTAGTTCGCGTGGATCCCTGGACCGCGTAGGTATTCTCGAATCGTGGTCCCGGACGCTGAGTCTACCGCGTCGGGGCGACTTAACCTCGGATGAAGTCGAGGTGGTGGTCCAATACCAGCATGTGGTGATAGTCAAACAACTTTAAAGCGCGATCGAAGGGAAAACCCGCTACGCTAACATCGCGAATCTTAACACCGTAGCGTCACAACGTGTTTACTTATCAAATCAACAAGAAAGTATTACAAGGCTATCCTGAGCCAATACAATCAAGTTATTCATACAGGTACTTTCTGCTAACAAGTTGAATTATCATCCCCAAAGTACTTACGCATTAAATCTTTAAAAGATCTGTTTCTTTCCGTAAGTCACCTGATACCCGTAGTATAAAATAGAGTGGTATCCTTTTAAGAAAACCAAAACTCTTACCTTTGTAAAATCAAGTAACAACATTATTTTCCAAGCGTCAGTTTGCCTAATTTCAAATGTTCACGTTTCTTATTTTAGAAAGGTTTAGTGGTCGTAGTCTTATTCATTTAAGAATATAATTCTCTTTTAAACGATCGGAGAAGCATAAGCCTTATATGTGAGTAGGATGTTCTTGTTTATAACAATCTTATTACAGCTGACCATGATCTGGAAATATCATTTTGTCTAAATCTTAAGCTTATGCGGATGGAAGTTTCTCTTGGTTTTAATAATACTTAATTATTCAAAACATTTTCCTTTTAATGTAACTGCGATGGTTTGTCGATACACATTACGATTTAGAAATCATTAAAACATTCTTAAGCGGGTATACTAACTTCCGTAAAGCTAGTATAACTCTTGGAGTTTTCAAAAACCAAGTATTACTTCAAGTTCTCTATTAACACATAACAAGCGATTATAGTTCAAATCGGTTACCTTTTAAAAACCACAGTATTTTCTTGCAGCGTAATTTGTTTTATAGCAGGCTTCCCGTAAGCGTTATAACACTTTATGTTTTAAATAATTAAATACATTTAGCACGTATGCGTCTGAGTACTACATAGTTCCGCGTATCATGCTAGAAGAGATAGGAAGAGGTTCGCGTACCTCGCGGCGATTATCGACTAATAGCCAAAGCGCTCAGTACTTCAATGATCGGCTACTCCTTAAGCCCAGTAGATCGCGCCCACGCGTAGTCTTGACCTATAAGGCCGCAGTGACATTAACATTTAGATCGTCGTAGAACGTTCTGAAAAATGGCGCCTCACATGAAGCGTAAATCTCTCCTCATCAGGCTGCAAGCTTGACGGGTTATACGTCTAACCTAACGGGTACAATTCTACTCCACGGCTACTCTTACCTGAAGTCTCATGTCTGACCACATGTAATTACGATTGATGTCTTCTTTAAATTGGGCTTAGAAGTCGCGAGCATTCATAAGTATTGTCGAGCTTAAGTCAAAGAGCATTGATAACTACGTTCATTCTATATATAGTATAACTTCAACTATATATTCTAATAATATGTAATTTCAATTACAACAGAGGACGAGATAATTACCTCGATAAGCCGTAATTATCCTAGTTAAAGTCGATCACGGGCAAGCGTTTAGCTCGACTCAAACGCTCGACCCGGCTCTAAACCACCCAGAAGTTCTAACCAACCACACGATACTCAGCGGACTATGGAAATTTTCTAGGGTTTCGGTTTGGTAGCGGAAGTATAATAGTATTTACGGGCATTTTCGTATAGGTATAACCTTAGAATACAACAAGGTATCGCTAAGGTAATTTGGGCATTATAACAATGCTTGAGAGTATTTACACCACAAAGGGGGTATATTATCACGAGAACAACACGCTAGGAGGGGTGAAGTCTCGGCCTGGCTTGTGAGGAGGGGCTCTCGGCGAGGGGAGGGGCGAGAACATGACAAGAGAGAGGAGGATTTTAACACTTAGAGATTTGTGGAAAGGATGAAGAATTCATCAAAGGGAGAGGGTATTTATAGGTCAAGTGAGGCCAACCAATGGCCAAGATTAAAACAAGTGTTAGGCAAGTGTAGGGCTGGGATTTACTACGAAATATCCTACCAACCATGACTTTGTAGGAACCAAGCGTGCAAAGGCTAGCCCAAATCGTCCCGATGGGCGTTTGAGTCCACGATTGGAGGTGCCAAGTGTAGCCCTCAGTTGGTCAAAATGTTTCGTCTCTCGGAAAAATCATAAAATTAAAAATGACATAGCGGAAATTCCCTACGAAGGTGTGAAAGCGTTTACGTCGAAAAAGCGACTCTAAGCGGGTGTTGTGAACAAAATTAATTCGGCGACCTTAGTACAAGTTTCAAATTTTTTCTACGTGCGTCCTTACGTACATACTAAATCTGAGAATTATAACGGCGTGATCCACGACTGTTATGGCTTGTTTATTGTGTTGTAGTTTTGTTATCATCGTATCTCACTCTTTATATAGACTACTATGATTCCATTCTGGTATTTTGAGTTTCACATACTAAATTTTTGGTTATCTTGACCTCCTTGAAATTTGCGTTCATCTGCGCGAGTAAAGGTACACTGATCGTTGATCACCGCTCTTGGGAGTCCGCGAGTAGCGGAGGAGAAACTCGTTTCTCGGAGGCTGTCTTGATATAGTCCCCTGTTGTTGTAGGTGCTTACATTCGAGGGTATGGCCAGGAACTGTCCGTCGTTATTGTCATATCATTAAGTAAGTGCGTAATCTTTGTTGTAGCGGGGTTTGTAAAAAAGATTAAACTGTTCATGTTGAAAAAGTTGTTATTTACATATATCAGAAAGCAAGTTTTCTCAGTTATTGTTTCATATTTCATAATATGTCTTGTATCGTTTTATGTTCGATTACTCACGATGTTGTATCACTAGGGTGCGGGGTAAGGCACGATCCGCGGGCGGAATCGGGTCGTGACATAAGTATCTTGCGTGATAAGTACTTGGAAGCATTAATTGAGAATTGCACATGTGTCTTTGGAAATAGCAGGTTGTGTCTATTGGTATATCGATCGTTTGAGGTCATTCCGGGTTTGTAGCATTGCATAATTAGTGGATTTGCTACCGATCACGAGGAATACCTGCATGCGAGTCAAGTGGGGCTTATGCGGGTGAAATAGTCGTGCGGCGGGTCCGGCTTTATCACGAGAATACCTCATGCAGTCGTAAGGGCTTATTGTCACGACGGACCAGGGACGCGGCGGTGCCTACGGGCACCTACGAGTAAACATCGAGAAAATCAGCGAACATACATGAAACTTAAAAATAAAACATCGTAAGTAAAGCAGCCGAGTTAGCGATAGGGCTACCTTCACGAACATATATAAAACAGCGAGCGGTTGCCTCAGTTCTTTTACAAAGTGACCTGATATATGACTCTGGACCTCACAAGTTTTTACATAACAAGCGTGGCGGGACAAGGCCGCCGTGCCACGAATAAATATAAGCGTGACAACTCGGAACAGGAGCCGTCTCGACTTCGAGCCAGGATCCTAAGCTCGCGGATCCAAGCGTGTATCTAAACTGCGGGCATGAGCGCGGCCAGAAGGTCGATCAACAGTGCAGAATATGGAGCAGAATATAGCGTCTGATAAACAAATCATAAGCGTACAAAAGAATGACAAGGACAAGTATAAAAATACATACGGATCTGTAGTGTCATTACGACATGAACTTAATCGTACCTTATTATCCTTCCCATTTCCCGATAAAAGTTATAGTCGCATTCTTACGTGCATTATTTAGAAAAGAATCATTAAGTTCGTTACCATATAACACTTATCTTTCATAACATAGTCAGGCCGCTCACGGAGGACACGTATACTACGACCCGATGCGGGGCGCGATCAATCACGCTAATATCAAGCGTGCGTGGAATCCCCAGCATGCGACAACTATTGGTGTAAATATAACCGTGTAATGGCGCGTGGCATCCCGGTCATTTGTCGTACCGTACACAATACATATATATATATCCTGCGTGGAATCCCGTCGCTGCCAAGCGGTCGGTATAATAATACACCAATAGGCATACATGAACACCAGAGTCCCGGTGGTATAGCGTCTTGAGTGCCCTCCTGCTCTCTTACCACGGAGAAGGTGGTAAAGCGGGTGGTATAGCGTCTTGGGAGTCTACCGCCGCTTATACTCTTACTGGAGAAGGTGGTATAAAGTCTTGGGGCTTGCCGCCGTTTATACTCTTACGCTATCTCGGCCGAGCCGTTATACAAAGCAATGGGGTATAATGTCTTGGGGGTTTACCCGCCATACTCTTACTGGAGAAGGTGGTATAGCGTCTTGGGGGTCTGCCGCCGTATACTCTTACTATCTCGGCCGTCGAACAAGCGGAAGTACTACCGTATGTACATAAGAATCAGGAATTTAACCCGAGTACTACAAATAGCGGGCATGCGGTGGAATCACGTCATTTGTCGATGCGTCCAGTACTTACAAGACGGTAGACCCACCAGGAGTCAGCGGCATCGATAAAACATAATACTTGCACTCGAAGGCTATCACGGCCAGCGTAGACTAATTCTCAATTAATCAAGCCAAGTACTTATCGGGCACTGAAATAGAATAATTCTCATTTAACAAGCCAAAGTACTTATCAAGGCACATTTAGACTAATTCTCGATTAATCAAGCCAAAGTACTTATCGGGGCCTGAATAGAATAATTCTCATTTAACAAGCCAAAGTACTTATCAAGGCACATTTAGACTAATTCTCAATTAATCAAGCCAAAGTACTTATCGGGCACAAATAGAATAATTCTCGTTTAACAAGCCAAAGTACTTATCAAGGCACATTTAGACTAATTCTCAATTAATCAAGCCAAAGTACTTATCGGGCACAAATAGAATAATTCTCGTTTAACAAGCCAAAGTACTTATCAAGGCACGTTTAGACTAATTCTCGATTAATCAAGCCAAAGTACTTATCGGGCACAAATAGAATAATTCTCATTTAACAAGCCAAAGTACTTATCAAGGCGCGTTTAGACTAATTCTCAATTAATCAAGCCAAAGTACTTATCGAGGACAAATAGAATAATTCTCATTTAACAAGCCAAAGTACTTATCAAGGCGCATTTAGACTAATTCTCAATTAATCAAGCCAAAGTACTTATCGGAGACCTGAAATAGAATAATTCTCGTTTAACAAGCCAAAGTACTTATCGAAACATTTAGACTAATTCTCAATTAATCAAGCCAAAGTACTTATCGGGCACAAATAGAATAATTCTCATTTAACAAGCCAAAGTACTTATCAAGGCATCCACGTAGAATTATTCTCAATTAAGCGGGCCAAATTACTACGATAAATGCATTCGCTTTCAAAGACTCATTCCGAATAAAACTTCCAGATACTAACTGGTAGTATTAAGTCTATCCACGCTTTCAAGACAAGTCACAATACCTTTTTAGAAATCTGATTCACAGAACACAAATCAAGTGACTTCTTATTTAAAACCTTAAGCAATTGGTACCTTTAAAACAATTTGCCGCCATAACATGAGTTATTTCTTGATTACTTTATTAGAAAACCATTCTCTTAACCTTCCGTAAAGCCGTTATAACCAACTTCCCGTAAAGCGGTTATAACCGCTTTATGGTTTAGATAACACGTTCCTTTTATAACGAAGAGACACTATTTGAAACAGTATTAAATACTTTCAAATCGATTCTCGTAACTTTCAAAAATACAATTAGTCTCTTAACGCTTTAGAAAACAAGTGACTCGCTTTTATTATAAAACCTTAGGCAATTAATGCCTTAAAAACAAGTGGCCTTTTCACTAAAATCAAATCACTTATCTTTCATAAAGCAAATATAACTAACTTCCGTAAAGCGTTATATTCACTTTATACCTTAGCAAAACAATTTCTATCGAGGACTTATCGTTTAAAGCGGAACAAGTATCACATACTTTAAAAATCTTGAGTCACTTAACTTTAATAAAACTTAAGACATCCTTTATACTTTCAAAGAAGTGAGTTAATCTCGACTACTTGACTTGGCTATTCGCGAACTAGTAAAGGATATCGAGGTGTTGTCGTCTCTTGTACTACATCGTCTGACTAGTCATGCTCGAAGATAGGAAAAGTTCACATAGAGTAGATCACCTGACTACCTCTTAACTTCTAAGAGTAGCGAGAAACATGAAATGATACCACGGTATATTCCATACATAGAATCATGCCAAAGGAAGGAAGAGGTTCGCGTACCTCGCGACGATTGTCGACAAGTAGCAAATTGCTCCAAAGTACTTGACCTTGAGCTATTCCATTCTTAGTAGGATACTCTATGCTTAGTACTTGACTATAATGGTCACCATCGTCCGTTAACCTCTTATTTCAAGCGTAGAATATTCTAGGTGCTAAGTCGCTAAATTCTACGGAAAATCGGAGACACCTCGCTTTGTTTTACTTACTTGCCACCTTTTTCAAGGCGAATACAATAACCAAACAACCCCGATTGGCTCGTGACAATATAGAAGGTAGTTAATCTGATGAAAAACTAAATTGATTGGCTCGCAACAATTTAGAAAGTAGTCAATCTGAATGAAAAACTAACTAAAAGTCCAAATTCGTACGCGAGTTCAACCTTACCAATTAACATCAAATTTTCATTTCAATCCAAATTGGTAGCATAACGTGATATCAAGTCGCATTTGATTATAATAACCATAATCTTTAAGTAAGTAACATGCGGCGATTTTAATAACGACTAAATTGTAGTCGACTTAACATGGCTTACATACGTTCGAATTTTTCCAAGGCTACAATCGATCATAATCCTTATAAACTTCAACACATATACTACATACTAGCAACATGTAAAGCTAACAACAAAATAAATAATCTTGTAACACTTTCAAAGAACAAGATTATACCTCGGCGATTCTTAATCGAATTCCAATCAGTCGCTCGTAGTAGTACAGAACCTCTCAGAACAACGATCCGCTCATGAAACCCTTAGAACCATACCAACAATTTTCCTTCAAACTTCCACAAAACCTAGAAAAGCCATTAGGTTTTCACCTTGCGACTATCTGAAAACTCTCTTTTTAGGGATTTTCTATTGAGATATACTCATGATACACTTAGGAACATTGGGTTAAAGTCTTGTGGCTAATGAATGACAATTGCAAAATTTGTGTGGGAGAACCCTCGATAGTAGAGAGCATGAAGAGAAGCGAAAAGATGGGAAATTTTCTAAGTGTTTAAAGCTTGTCTTTCTACTAGTAGTAGGATGAATATATAACACCATGAGGCTTAGATAAAAACAAATGTGTGGTGCAGATGTGGTCAATTATATCAAGCTCCTTTGACTTTTGACTTGGTCCATTATTTCAAGCTAACATTTTCCACGCTTAGCCTAAATTTTCGTCCAAGACCATTAAGGGGGTGACGCGTGTCGCCCTCCGCTCGTCATGATAAAGCGTTTTAAACAATTTCCAAAATTAGATTAAAAAAAAAAAAATTACTCGTCTCAAGCCTTAACCTTTGAGTTCTTACGTGCGTCCTTATAAGCGTATCACGAAATTAGGGTGTAACATTCTTCCACTTGAAACATTCGTCCAGAATGTTCTTTCGGAATCAATCGTTATAATTTGCGACATAGTTTCCTTTCACCGCCCGTCGTACCATGATGCCCTGCGTGGCCCTAATACCTTGTACGCGTACTCGTCATCTTAAGCCCAAAGAGATTATCTTTCACGTACTTCCAACTCATACTAGCATCATCATAACTTCCACGATTACGGCCTCAAATCTTTGGAGTAACTCTATAAAACAATATAAGGCCATTTAAACTTTCGTGACGGTTCGGTGGGCAGCGTCACGAACAGTAAAACAATTAACTAGACTTGGGCTGGCGCCCTCGTGACCGTCGCGTGGCGGAACTACTACCGTGATCCCGGCTCCGTTTCCGGGATATGGGAGATCGTAACAGTCCTCGCTTTAGGCGCGTCGTCGCGCTCTTATTCTTGGTCCGTAATAAATCTTATGGCAGAGAGCCCTATATATCTAAGGTCTCGGCGATTTACCAATATTCTTAGGCTCATGATTTCCATGCTCGAAGCCTACCTTACGGTCACCGTGCAAGGTACAAAACTTCTCATAATACCAAAATCATGTTGTCTCGATCCACAATGACCATTCTTACTCTATCGGACCTCGTGGTATAATTCTCTTAAGCTTACTACGACAATCTATTAACATGACATTAGTTAGGTTCCTTAATATGGCTTCTTAAGGGTTCACTACCCTATCAGACAAATCATCTTTTCCCAATTATCTCGAAATAAAACACAAAACCTTAGCGAAAATTCATTAACTATTCCATACCTTCCCGGTATCTAGTTAGTCTTTACGATTCTGGTACTCTAAAATCATTCTAAGCGACACGCGTCGACCTGCATACATAACTCGTATAGATGTATGTCACAATACCAACTATACTATAATCATTACCAACACGGATCGCGATCCGCATAGTCGTTCTGAATCGCTGCGCTTTCTACCGTGTGCGATCAACGTAACTTCGTTAGGGAGGCGACCTGACAACACGGCTACATAGCGCGATCTCAGTGAGAAGAATGAAACCAATCCTAAATGTCTGCGACCTCGATTATAGATGTGGTGCGCGACACGATAATCAAGACTACTGAACGCGATGCGTAGACAACTTTCAGAGGACTAGCGCTCGATACCACTTTTGTCACGACGACCGGGACGCGGTGGTGCCCTACACAGGCACCGCTGTACGAACATCGAGAGAAAATCAGCGAACATACATGAAACTTAAAAATAAAACATCGTAAGTAAAGCAGCGAGGTTAGCGATAGGGTACCTTCACGAACATATATCTGAACAATGAAGCGATTGCCTCAGTTCTTTTACAAAGTGACCCCTGATATGTGACTACAGACCTGCAGAGTTTTTACATAACAAGCGTGGCGGGACAAGGCCGCCGTGCCACGAATAAACATAAGCGTGACAACTCGGAACAACTGGGCGATCTCGACTTCTTTGAGCAGGGATCTAAGCTCGCGGATCCTGACGTAATACCTAAACTGCGGGCATGAGCGGCCCCGAAGAAGTCGATCTAACAGTGCGAATATGGAACAGAATATAACGTCTGATAAACAAATCATAGCGTACAAAAGAATGACAAGGACAAGTATAAAAATACATACGGATCCTGTAGTGTCATTACGACATGAACTTAATCGTACCTTATTATCCTTCCATTCCCGATAAAAGTTATAGTCACGTTCTTACGTACATTATTTAGAAAAGAATCATTAAGTTCATTACCATATAACTTACTTATCTTTCATAACATAGTCAGGCCCACTACGGAGGACACGTATACTACGGCCCGATCGGGGGCGATCAAATCATTAATATCAAAGCATGCGTGGAATCCCAATCGCATCAGTCGCGACTATTAGTGTAAAATATAACCATGTGTGGCGCCCGTGGCATCGCTCCAGCAGCGTACACGTACACAATACATATATATATATCTGCGTGGAATCCCATCACTTTGCAAACGATCCGGTATAATAATACACCAATAGGCATACATGAACACGAAGTCCGCGGTGGTATAGCGTCTTGAGGGTCTACCCTCACTTATACTCTTACCACGGAAGGTGGTAAGCGGTGGTATAGCGTCTTGGGGTCTACCGCCGCTTATACTCTTACCTGGAGAAGGTGGTATAAAGTCTTGGGACTTGCCCGCCGTTTATACTCTTACCTATCTCAATGACCATTATACAAAACAAGCGGGGTATAATGTCTTGGGGTTTACCCTCACTTATACTCTTACCTGGAGAAGGTGGTATAGCGTCTTGGGGTCTGCCCGCTTATACTCTTACCCTATCTCGGCCGGCCGTCGAACAAGCAGAAGTACTACCGTATGTACATAAGAATCAGGAATTTAACCCAGTACTACAAATAGCGGAGCATGCAGTGGAATCCCACGTCAGCGTCGGTGCGTCCAGTACTTACAAGACGGTAGACCCTCCAGAGAGTCGCGGCATGTGATAAAACATAATACTTGCACTCGAAGGCTATCACGGCACACGTAGACTAATTCTCAATTAATCAAGCCAAAGTACTTATCGGGCACAAATAGAATAATTCTCATTTAACAAGCCAAAGTACTTATCAAGGCACATTTAGACTAATTCTCGATTAATCAAGCCAAAGTACTTATCGAGCACAAATAGAATAATTCTCATTTAACAAGCCAAAGTACTTATCAAGGCACATTTAGACTAATTCTCAATTAATCAAGCCAAAGTACTTATCGAGGCCTGAAATAGAATAATTCTCATTTAACAAGCCAAAGTACTTATCCAGGCACAATTAGACTAATTCTCAATTAATCAAGCCAAAGTACTTATCGGGCACAAATAGAATAATTCTCATTTAACAAGCCAGAAAGTACTTATCAAGACGCATTTAGACTAATTCTCAATTAATCAAGCCAAAGTACTTATCGGGCACAAATAGAATAATTCTCATTTAACAAGCCAAAGTACTTATCAAGGCACATTTAGACTAATTCTCAATTAATCAAGCCAAAGTACTTATCGGGCACAAATAGAATAATTCTCGTTTAACAAGCCAAAGTACTTATCAAGGCACATTTAGACTAATTCTCAATTAATCAAGCCAAAGTACTTATCGGGGCACAAATAGAATAATTCTCATTTAACAAGCCAAAGTACTTATCAAGGCATCACGTAGAATTATTCTCAATTAAGCGGCCAAAAGTACTACGTGCGTACATTCCTTTCAAAGACTCATTCAAATAAAACTTCGATACTAACAGTAGTATTAAGTCCTATCCACCTTTCAAGACAAGTCACAATACCTTTTTAGAAATCTGATTACGAACACAAATCAAGTGACTTCCTTATTTAAAACCTTAGCAATTGGTAGCTTTAAAACAATTTGCCCTTCCTTAACACAAGTTATTTCTTGATTACTTTATTAGAAAACCATTCTCTTAACCTTCCATAAAACCGTTATAACCAACTTCCATAAAGCGGTTATAACCTTTTATGGTTTAGACCAACACGTTCCTTTTATAACGAGAAACTTCTACTATTTGAAACCAAGTATTAAATACTTTCAAATCAATTCTCATAACTTTCAAAAATACAATTAGTCTCTTAACCTTTAGAAAACAAGTGACTCCTTTTATTATAAAACCTTAGGCAATTAATGCCTTAAAAGCAAGTGGCCTTTTCACTAAAATCAAATCAACTTATCTTTCCGTAAAGCAAATATAACTAACTTCCCATAAAGCGTTATATTCACTTTATACCTTAGCCAAAAACAATTTCCTATCGAGGACTTATCGTTTAAAGCGGAACAAGTATCACATCTTTAAAACTCTTCAGTCCTTAACTTTAATAAAACTTAAGACATCCTTTATACTTTCAAAGAAGTGAGTTAATCTCTGACTACTGACTTGGCTATTCGCAAACTAGTAAAGGATATCAAGGTGTTGTCGTCTACAGTACTACATCGTGCAACTAGTCGTGCTCGAAGATAGGAAAAGTTCTACATAGAGTAGATCACGCTGACTACCTCTTAACTTCTAAGAGTAGCGAAACATGAAATGATACCACGGGTATATTCCATACATAGAATCATGCGAAGGAAGGAAGAGGTTCGCATACCTCGCGACGATTGTCGACAAGTAGCAAAATGCTCCAAAGTACTTCAACCTTGGCTATTCCATTCTTAGTAGGATACTCTATACTTAGTACTTGAACCTATAATGGTCACCGTCGTCCGTTAACCTCTTATTTCAAGCGTAGAATATTCTAGGTGCTAAGTCGCTAAATTCTACGGAAAATCGGACTGACGCCTCCTTTGTTTTACTTACTTTGCCACCTTTTTCAAGGCGAATACAATAACCAAACAACGATTGGCTCATGACAATATAGAAGGTAGTTCGTCTGATGAAAAACTAAGCATTGATTGGCTCGCGACAATTTAGAAAGTAGTCAATCTGAATGAAAAACTAACTAAAAGTCCAAATTCGGCCACCTTGAGTTCAACGCAATTCTTATCAAATTTCCATTTCAATCAAATTGGTAGCATAACATGATATCAAGTCGCATTTGATTATAATAACCGTAATCTTTAAGTAAGTAACGTCTGACGATTTTAATAACGACTAAATTGTAGTCGACTTAACATGGCTTACATACATTTGAATTTTTCCAAGGCTACAATCAATCCATAATCCTTATAAACTTGACACATATACTACATACTAGCAACATGTAAAGCTAACAACAAAATAAATAATCTTGTAACACTTTCAAAGAACAAGATTATACCTCGACGATTCTTAATCCAAATTCCAATCAAGTCGCTCGTAGTAGTCTAGAACCTCTCCAAGACACTTCAATCCGCTCCTTGAAACCCTTAGAACCATACCAGCAATTTTCCTTCAAACTTCCCACAAAACCTAGAAAAGCCATTAGGTTTTCACCTTGCGACTATCTGAAAACTCTCTTTTTAGGGATTTTCTATTGAGATATACTCACAATACACTTAGGAACATTGGGTTAAAGTCTTGTGGCTAATGGATGACAATTGCAAAATTTGTGTGGGAGAACCCTCGATGGCAGAGGCGTGAAGAGAGCGAAAAGATGGGAAATTTTTCTAAGTGTTTAAAGCTTGTCTTTCTACTAGTAGTAGGATGAATATATAACACCATCGAGGGCTTAGATAAAAACAAATGTGTGGTCTAGATGTAGTCGATTATATCAGCTCCTTTGACCACTTTGACTTGGTCCATTATTTCAAGCTAACATTTTCCACACTTAGCCTAAATTTTCGTCCAAGACCATTAAGGGGTGACACGTGTAAGCCCTCCCGTCGTCATGATAAAGCGTTTTCAGACAATTTCCAAAATTAGATTAAAAAAAAAAAAAAATTACTCGTCTCGAACCTTAACCTTTGAGTTCTTACGTGCGTCATATAAACATATCACGAAATTAGGGTGTAACAACATGCGGGTGAAATAGTCTATCACGAGGAATACCGTGCGGGTCGAAAGGGCTTATGCGGGTGAAATAGTCTCATGCGGCGGGTCCACCTATCACGAGAATACCTCGCGGGTCAGCGCGACTATGAGGTGAAATAGTCGGGAATAGGATTGCTAAATGATCTTTGCGGGCGGATGGTCTGCTTGATCATGAGCTTCTAGTTTATATTGTAAGGATACTCTGTTTACTCTCATTGTTAGTAAGGCACAATGTGTTGTATTTTGATTATCATATATGTCCCGGTTGTTTGTGTTACCTATGGTGCATGCTTTACGAGGTGGGATTAGGGGCATGGGACGCGGTATTGAGGACACAGGTGGGACTTGGTGTTCATGTATCCTTATTGGTGTTATTACATCATGGTGCCGTGGTGAGGAAGGATTCCACGGGCGTGATTGATATTATGGGCGTGAGACCCGTGGTTATATTGAGTAATGACTTTGAGGGCTGCGTCCACGACTTGATATGGCTAACATGTGTTATGTCTTGTAGGTTGGATATCATATATGTCTCTGTGTTATCTATTGTTATGATTTTATTACGGTACTACTGTTCACATGCGAGTACATTCTTGTCTTGACCTCGCTGGAAGTGCGTTCATCTGCGCGAGTTTAGATGCGACTTCGGTGATCGGCAGTGTAGGATCTGCTCGGGGTTTTGGATAAGCTCCTTCTATTAGGAGTTTATCTTTGGTATATGTCGCCGATGCAGGCTTTGTATAGTTTTGGAGTGCGGAGGGCCTTGTCCGTCGTAGTTCGATTTAACTCACAGAGTGCATGTATTCATATGTGGGATTGGACTCATGTACGGTGTAGTGTCTTTAGTTTATGTATATATGGCAGCCTTGTCGGCTTTGCCCTTGCACGTATGTTTGTTTAAAAAAAAAATGAGGTGTTATTTCAGTTCCGCAGCTTACTTGTATTGTTAAGGTAGAAGGGTGCCCAGGTAGGGCACCGATCCATGAGCGAGGTTGGTGTGACAAGTGGAGTCCTGATTTTGTGAGAAAATTGTCTTGAAACCCTAAGCTTGGAATGAAGTTTATGGAAGAGAAACAATATAGTAAGATGGTTACAAGCTTGTAGAGGATACTTGTGTGTTGTTGGGGCTTGAAGAAGTGGTCTAAAAGTGAAGGTGTTGGCCGAATCTAAGTGGACTGTTTTGGCTAAGATTTAAGGTAAAACTTCTTCTTCCTCTTGAAGTAATTGGATATTAAATGTTTTTATAGTTAGTAGATGAACTTGTGTTAAAAAGAAATGGAGAATAAGAAGTGTATATGACAGTTTGGCATGTTAGCCGATTTTGAGATTGTTTTGTTATATTGGATTCGTTGGATATTGTCGTGCGGTTTTAAGGGTTGTTTTATGCGTGTATATGCTGGAAATTTAGTCACTGTTTATGCATGTTTAGATGTAGTAATTGCTAAACGTATGTCCTAAAGGAACGAAGGTGTAGAAAGGCTTCATATCTTACCCTCATTATTGTTGGAATATGGACTATTTTCGTGAACTGTTTTAGTAAGGATTAAGGGGTTGTTTTACGTGAGAAATAGGTGTGTGGATCACCTTGGTTAACTGTTTAGTTGTGCCCTTAATTGGTACTCAGTTATTGGTGTATTTGGCCTTGTTTGTAAGTTCTGAATGAGAGCATTTATAGGGAAGTCTTTGAATTCTTATATGAAAGGAGAGTCATTATGTGGTATAAGCGTATACTAGTATTCATGGAGTTGATAGGCGTGTTATTATTGTTATAGGTTGAAGTACCTATTTGAGGCGTATCTCTTATCGGTTTGTGTAGCCTTATCTGGTATGTGAACCTATTCATCTTTCTTTTGGCATGTTTCACGTATGAACCATAAGCTGTGGTATTATTTCAAAAGTTATTCTACTCTTAGAAGTTAAAGAGTATTCATGTTATTGATTCTATGCTGAAAACATGTCTAAATTATTCCTAAGTCCTTACCAAGTCTTATGAGATATGTTGGTAAGATTTTTTTTGTAAACATTGGAGTCGAGTTGACCTTGCTAAGTTACAACACTAATAAGTATTAAGCGTTGAGACTGATTTTGGTAAACGTGTTAAAACAAGCCATTAAAGCGTATTAAAACAAGCCATTGCAGCGTTAAATGAAAAAGGACAATCAATTATATTGAAATGATGAGACTTCCATCTGCATAGAAACTAAGATATAACCAATTCGTTTTACATTATCTAGTTCACAGCTGATTAGATAAGATCATTATAATATATAACCTACTAACGACTCATAAAATGAATTAATTTGGCAATTCGGATTGGTTATCACCATGCAAATGTTTCCATAATGTTAGCGAGGCGAGGCAATTTAGATTATCGAGTTGGTGAAGGCGACAAGCGGTATGTGAACTACCCTTTCTTCTTTTGGCATGTTTATATGAAGTAAGTGTACGGCGGACGTACATGGTTTTATTGGATCTTAATCCGAAAATGGAAGGCATGGTATTACCTTGGTTATTCTAAAAAGGAAGGCATGGTATTGCTTGTTTTTTCTAAAAAGAAATGCATGGTATTGCCTTGGTGTTTCTAAAAGGAAAGACATGATAATGACTTGGGTTTTCTAAAAAGAAGGTATGATAGTACTTTGGTTTTCCTAAAATGAAGGTTTTTTTTAATGACTGGTACGTGATATGGTGGTACCTTGGTTTTCTAAAATGAAAGATGTGATAACACTTTGAGTTTTCAAAAGATGATTTCAAAGTGATACATGATATGATAGTGCCTTGGTGTTTCAAAAATGAAAGTTCGTTTTAAATTTTTTATTAAGAGTAAAAAATTATTTAAATTGCACATAGTTGCTCATGATAGCTATTCGTGCATGTGTATTGTCCGTGAACTTGTATTCACGATGCAGGTATAGATTTCCATGAGATGTGTATTGTCCGTGAACTTGTATTCACGATGCGGGTATAGATTCTCATGAGATGTGTATTGTCCGTGAACTTTTATTCGCGATACGGGTATAGATTCCCATGAGATGTGTATTGTCCGTGAACTTGTATTAACGATGTGGGTATAGATTCCCATGAGAAGTGTATTGTCCGTGAACTTGTATTCATGATGCGGGTATAGATTCCCATGAGATGTGGATTGTCCATGAACTTGTATTCACGATGCGGGTATAGATTCCCATGAGATGTGTATTGTCCGTGAACTTGTATTCACGATGCGGGTATAGATTCTCATGAGATGTGTATTGTCCATGAACTTGTATTCACGATGCGGGTATAGATTCCCATTAGATGTGTATTGTCTGTGTACTTTACGATACGGGTATAGATTCCCACGAGATGTGTATTGTCCGTGGACTTGTATCCACGATGCGGGTATAGATTCCCATGAGAGTATATGATTATACGAACAGACATACATGGATTTGAAATAACTCTTTTAAAAAAGGGCACAGTTGATTCTCAAATTTAAAAGGTGCAGTTGACTATTGTATATGGCATAGTTGGATCTGGTATTTGGATTTTCATACTTGTCCCTGTTATTTTTTGTACAGTTATGATCGTATTGACTGTACTTCATGTTTACATACTTAGTACTTGTTGTACTGACCCTCTTCGGGGGGCTGCGTTCATGCCCGCAGGTGTATGTACTCAGTTTGGTGATGTCACGACCCGACCTCGGGCCCGCGACTGGTGCCTTACCCCGGGCACCCTAGTGATAAAACATCAGAGAAAAATTAGCGGAAAATAAAACTCATAAAAAATAACGGTGATACTAAAGCAGTGACCAAAAAGTCGTCTTCTTTGCGTATATATATATAAATAAACCTTGAGCAGTTATCCTTTACAAACCACACTTGTGAGTACTACAGAACTACAGAATTTAGCAACAACTATGGCGGGACGGGGCCGCCATACCACGAATGTACAAGTACCTCTGATGACGGGGACTATACCAAAGATAAGCCTCGGGAGAAAGCGAGTTTCCCACGATGCGAGCTGTGACCACATGTGCGAGGATCGTGAGCGGTGTACCTCTACTGCGGCATGACGCGCCCCAGAAGGAGGTCGATCAACGGTACCAAGTATGTGGCGAAAATCTTGTAATGAAATCATAACGGTCTATATAAAGCAGGAGACATATATGATAACCAAACTACTGATACCTGATATATAGCGGTCGTGTCAAGTCGAGGACTCGCGCCACCGAAGTCGTCGCTCGAATATAACCATGGGTCGTACCCATGATATCAATCATGCGTGGAATTCGCCCTCGCTGTCGGCGATCTATGATATAACAACACCAAAGTACACATGAACACGAGGTCCCACTGTGTCATAAGAACCGTCTGGGCAAATGCGAAGGCATAGCTACGGATCCACCTGCGTCGTCAGTGGCCAGGCAATCTGGCCGGCTACGGAACCTACCGTACCAGCAATACTATATAACTATATCAAGGTGACCAAGGCCGAAATCAGCCACTACGGATACCGCTGCGTCACGTCGGCCAGGGCAATCACAGCTAACTACGGATACCCCTGCGTCACGAGACCGTCGTAAAACTAACTCGCGAAGCGGCCAATCTGAAGCCGACTACGGATACCTCTGCTTCGCGTCGTGGCCGAGGCAAATCACAACCAACTACGGATACCTCTTGCATGGAGACTTCGCCATAACTTGGCCAAGGCGTCGGCCAACTACGGATACCGCTGCATCGATCCACGGCCAGGGCAATGCGAGGGCTAACTACGGATCCATCATGCATAAACCTTATGGAAAGCTAGTCCATGGAATAACACTATCAGCGAGGAATGAACCCTCGTCATGGCGCGTACGTGGACCGTCCATCAGTCGGTATGCGAAATGATCAAGAATAACATGAGCGACCCTCGTGAGAGGCGGTAGCATAAAGATACAATACTTGCATAACAAGGCTATCACGAGCAAACATAGGCAAGTTACTCGCGCTCAGTACTTTCATTTTATGCCAAAAATCCGGGTTTTAACCCCAAGTACTACATCTTTCATTCTTTCAAAAGGCGTCTTTTTACGTAAAAGCCACACGATACTAATACTCGTAGTATCAAAGCACGTTTTCTTTTCAAACCAAATTACTACACCTTCAGAAAATCTTTACAAGGCCTTTAAAATCAAGTATAGTTCAAAAACCCAAGTAACTCACTCTTTTCAAAACAAGTAACCCATTCTTTTAAATCAAGTTACTTCTCTTTTTTTCCCCAAAATTAAGTCGTTTATAAGTCAAGTCTCTTATCTTTCAATATCAAGTCGTTTTAGCATTAAAACCAAATCAAGACAATACCATGCCTTCCTTTTAAACAAAACACTTCTCATTTCAAAGGTCAAGTAATAATATACTTCTCAAAATAGTTTAAGCCTCATTACTTCTTAAAAATATCAAATTCTAGTTTTAAATCGAATGATAAAACCATTCTTTCGTTTTCATAAAGTCGTTATAACTAACTTCCCGTAAAGTGTTATAACACTTTACATTTAAACCAACCAAGGACAACTACTCGCGTTTCCAAAATCAAGATAACTTTATTCTTTTAAAGACCAGTACCATTACTCATGAATGAGGTTTCATGACTTTTAACACAATTCAAGTTCTTAACATTTCATATCAAGTCACTTAACATTTAAAATCAAGTCAAAGGCACAAAGGAAATCCAACTCCTTTAACACCGTGCGTCTACGCTCTATATATTTTACAAATAATCATGCTTAAGAGAATAAGAAGAATCACATACCTCTTGGCAATCCATGAGCCAAGTCGAGTATGCGTGCGTGAAATATTCACCTATAATAACCACAACACGTCTATCAACATCTAGGTTCCCGTAGAATATTTCTAAGTATAAAGTTCCTTATTCTACGAAAAATTCGACACTTCCTGTAACTATGTACTTCCACCTTTTTCAAGGCGATATCAATAACCAGCATACCACGTTTAAAGCGCGATAATACAACAACTCAGGGGATTACCGTCTAGCGGGCGTGTAAAATTCTGCCCACAATATCTGATATAGTCCATTTCTTTTCAACCTTCTATCCACATATTATATACTCGATTATACCTACTACAACATGTAATCTCGATTCTGATAGAAGGACATGATCATTACCTCGATAAGCCCAAAATTATCCAATGATTAAAAGTCGATCCTTAGGATTCTTAGCTCGATTTCTTACGTTCCAATCCGCTCCAAGCAACCGCTTGAAGCTCTAACCAACTTCTCTTTAAGATTGACTCAAAAGTGAAGAACACAGGTTCAACACGCTGACTTTCGGCCAAGGGGTATATTTAAGGCTAGGGGTGTGGAATCTTTTCTAACACTTGGTTAACAACCTTCCTAACACATCAAGGAAGAACACTTAAAAGTTTAAGGATTTTTGGACAAAGTTTGGTCAATGATCAAGGCCAAAGCCGAGAGCAACAAGAAGAGGGAGGAAGTATTTCAAGCCTTGGAAATTATCTAAGTGTTGGATGAAGAAGTCTTGTATCAAGTGGGTATTTATAAGAAAACCAATGGCTAGGATCAAAACAAATGTGTGGTAGAGATTGGGGACAAGTGTGTGTGGGTCCATGAGCCACTTGTCCCAAAGACTTAGACACGTGGCTTGCCACGTATACACATTTTGGCGAGCACGTAGCGCACATTTCGGCGAGGCCACAGGGGGTGACACGTGTCGCCCTCTGATTCGTCAAAATATTTCATCTCGAAAATATCCATAATGTCCAAAATCTCGAAAACAAAGTGGGCCCCTCAAAAGCGTAATTTTTCCCGTGGGCCAGCGTGACCAAGTCGGAAATAAAATTCCATAATTCTCTAATATTCCCAGTCAGAATACCAAATATGGAATCAATTCCCGTTCTGAACATTTTCCTTCATAAAATCGGAAAATTTTAGTCGGAAAATCAAATCTTCTTCGCTTTCGATCTTAATGTCGTATTCTCATCGTGCGTCCTCACATACATACCTGGAACTACGAGATGTAACATTCTTCCCCAGAAACATTCGTCAGAATGTTCATACAGAATCTCCAAACACGTATCTTGTGGTATAGTCTTCATGCTATACCTACAAAACCAATTATGCCACGCGGCCATAATATAACACAGCAAAACTCAAATCCAAGCCAACTAGGAATCACCTATAACGTGTATAACAACACTAAAGCTTCCACCCGTGGTCTAAAGGATGCTCTCGCACTACTTTACAAGCGTGATCGCTCCATTCTTTTAACACATGTTCGCTTCTTTTCTTACTTGTCGTACCCTTCTTGTACATCCGAACTCTTTCTAGTACACGTACCATATTTCAGTCATCGCTTCAGTTTCTAAGACCTTGGAGTTACTACCACTCTTGGTCATTACTAAACGATTTCCTTTAAGGCCGTTCGACCTTGCGTCAGGTGCGGTGAGCGCGTCCACGAACTCGTGCGATGGTTACCTAAACTTGAGTGTTATACCAGTAATTCGAGGACATGAATAAGAGAATATGCGTAAGGAACATAAATTGAAATTGATGCGAAAGGAAGAATTGTTTTTCCGAAGGAAAATCTTCCGAACGTCGGAAAGGAAAAATGTTCGTTGATGAGAATTGGATTCTCAAAATGCATTATTTGAAGAGTATGGAACTTATTAACATTATGGAAATTTATTTTTATGAATTTGGTCACGTGGGGCCCACCCGAGAAATTTTACGTTTTATGGGGCCCACGAGGGTTACGAAATTTTATGGACGAATGGGATGACGACACGTGTCACCCCCACATGGGCTTGTTTGAAATATGC
Source organism: Przewalskia tangutica (assembly GCA_029844215.1). Taxonomy (NCBI): domain Eukaryota; kingdom Viridiplantae; phylum Streptophyta; class Magnoliopsida; order Solanales; family Solanaceae; genus Przewalskia; species Przewalskia tangutica. The sequence goes on along the minus strand of CM056720.1, from coordinate 74,877,063 downwards.
CAAGGATAGAATGGTCATTTGACCAATGTATAGATGACCAAGTCTTGCTAATTAATGAGCTTGATATTGTTGACTAAGTCGAGGTCACTTGGCGATCTCTTCCATCAATGTAACAAGTGTTATAATATAGACCTACATTGTATTATATATACACACTAGTGCAAGACAAGTCTTCACATAGAAAATTTTCAAGAAACTTTGAGCTAGCTTAGTGAAGCTCACGGCGTTGAGCTTTCCCAGCAAAATTTTTCAATTGTTGTCCATTATTCTGAAGAATTTAACGAGGTTCCTAGGGGTATTGTAAGGATATCTCAATAGAAAGATCCGGAAAAAGCGGCGTTTTTCGTTAGTATGGCGAAACCCTAAGGTGTTCTTCAACTTTGAAGATGGAACTTGAAGAGGAGTTATTCATAATCTTCTAAGGAGTGCTTGGAGCGATTGGAACATAAGAAGATGAGCTAAAAGTTGCTAAGGATCGACTTGTAATCTTGGAATATATTTGGGCTAAATAAGGTATAATCTTCGTCTTACTATTGTAATTGAAGATTCCATGTTATGATAAGTTAGAAATGAGCATATGATATATGTTATGAAGATTGATAAGTGTTATGGAATTATAGAAGCTCAAATCCAAAAATGGACAAGTTAGCCATTAATGTTGTAATTAATTTGGACGGTAGTTATAATCGTCGCATGTTAAGGAAGAAAGGAATTTAGTTGTTATAATTGTTATTATGTATATAACATGTTGGAATAACAACTTGTATCGAAAAGGAATCGAACGGAAATTGACATTGTTGTAGGCATGGATTGTGGCGAAATTGCCTTAATTTTTGGGCGGTTTATTATTAATTGTGGCGAAATTTTACGTCTGTTAGGCGTGTAATCCCCTTTGGTTAGATGTTTTGTTTGAGCCTTAAATGTGGCGTGTTTGATTATTGAATTCGGGCCTTGAAAAAGGTGGAAAAGTATGTAGAAACAAAGGAAGTGCTGTCCGATTTTCCATAGAATTTAGTGACTTTTCACTTAGAATATTCTACGTTTGAAGCTAGAGGTTAATGGACGTATTATGGCCATTACAGGTTGAAGTACTAAGTATAGCGTATTCTACTTGAAGGATGGAATAAGCTATCAAGGTTGAAGTACTTAGGAGCATTTTGCTACTTGTCGATAATCGTCGCGAGGTATGTGAACCTCTTCCTTCTTTTGGCATGGTTCTATGTATGAGGTATACACATGGTGTTATTTCATGATTCCTTCTACTCTTAGAAGTTAAGAGGTATATATGTTGATTTACTCTATGTAAAAGTTATGTCTAAGTTATCCTAAGTTCTTACCAAGTCTTATGGGGGATGTTGGTAAGAGTCGTTGGGAAGTATTTGGAGTCGAGTTGACTTTGCTAAATTCTTTGCGAATGAGAATAAGTATCGAACAAGCCATTGCAGCGTTAATAAAAGAAAATGTATCGATAATCAATTAAATTAAAATGAGTAGAATTCTCCATCTGCATAGAAGCTAAGATAAGACAAAATTGTATTACATTTTCTAGATCATGGCTGCTTTAATAAGATCGTTATAAATAAGTATAACCTATTCACAACTCATAAAAGTATATGTTACTTGATTTAAAGAGTTTTATGTCATGAAGTTTTAAGACTATGAACCTTGATTTCTGAAAAGGTTAAGAGAGATTATTTTTCAAGTTATGAGACTTGATTCTTAAAAGAAGAAAGGAATTGATTTAAAAAGTATGGTTTCTATGTTTTATTTCAAAAGTTAAGAGACTTGAGTTTCAAAAGAAGAAGTTTATGGATTTAAAAAAGAGAAGGAGTTTTAAGATTCTTTTAAGTATGTATGTACGTAGTACTTTTGGGTTTAATTTTCCTTAAGTAATAAGGAATAAAAAGTGCCTTAAGTTCTCTAATTTAGGTTGCTATAATAGCTTTATGGGAAGTTGTTATAACGACTTAAGAAGAAGTGAGAAGAGGGTTTAAAATGTTATGCAAAGAGTTATTATCGCGTCCCAGGAATGGGTCGGACAGTATACCTTTATGGGCAGACTATATGACATTATCGCGTCGAGGAATGGTAGGCGGTATACCTTTATGGGCAGACTATATGACATTATCGCGCTCCAGGAATGGGCCGGGCAGTATACCTTTATGGGCATACTATATGACATTATCGCGTCCCAGGAATGGGCCGGGCAGTATACCTTTATGGGGAGACTATAGGGCATTATCGCGTCGAGAATGGGCGAGCGGTATACCTTTATGGGCGAACTATATGACATTATCGCGTCGAGAATGGGCGGCGTATACCTTTATGGGCAGACTATATGACATTATCGCGTCCCAGGAATGGGTCGGGCAGTATACCTTTATGGGCACACTTATGTGACTTTATCGCGTCCCAGATTGGGTCGGACAGTATAGGCGTCCCTCCATAAAGGGTCGGATTACGTTATGCAAAGTAAGTAAGTTATATGGTAATGAACTTGACAATTTTTCCTAAGTATGTACGTAAGAATGTGACTATAACTTTTATTGAAAAATGGGAAAAGATAATAAGGTACGATTAAGTTCACGAGATGGTAATGACACGGTAGGATCTGGTATTTAGTTTTATATACTTGCCCCTGTCATTCTTTGTCTGATTATGATTTATTCTTGTACCTTATTTAGTTCCATATTAAATTTTTGTTATGCGGCCCCGCCGAGCTGCGTTCATGCCGCGGTATTAGGTACACATGTTGGTGATCCTTGCTCTTAGGATCTCGGTTGATTTTAGGAAAAGCTCATTTACTCGGAGGCTTATCTTTTAGTGCGGTTTCCCTGAGGTTGTAGATCGTATATTGGGGTATGGCGGGGCCTGTCCATCTGATTGTTATGTTAAAACTCTTAGAGTGCATGTAGTCATATTTGTGGGTCGGTTTGTAAAAAAAAAAAGGCAAGCTGCTTGGTTATGTTTTATATATCGAGGTAGCCTCATTGGCTAACTGTTGTTTTTATTTACTGTTGATTTATTTTATAAGTTTCATGTATGTTCGTTGATTATCTCGATGTATACAGTAAGGGTGCCGGGTAGGGCACGATCGCGAGCCGAGTCGGAGTCGTGACATTGGGCCTAACACCTCGTGACCTACGACTGAGCGGGACCGTCTCAGTGACCCAGCTTATTAGGGCTGCGGGTTGACGCCAATCAGCCTCAACCCGACCATTTCATACCAAACTCTTGTTCGGTCGGAAAAATCTCACTATTGAAGTCACGAAAACCTAGTGGTTTCTTGGCTTAACTACCAGCTTTCATTTCACGCCACTCGTGGACTTATCACACAAATATATTCCACGTATACTAGTTCGTCAACTAAGATCAACGCATGAATATTTTACTCAGTCGGCCTTGTATCTAAGGTCTCCATGGTTATCAAACTTCCAAGGCTCGCGATCTCGTGTCCCCCGAACTTACCTTTTCTACTTACGGGCTTCAAATCACAATTTACACAAAACTACCCGTACATGCTTTTCGGCGTGTAATCATCTTATCACGTACTAGTCTGCAGATGGTTGGGATATCGTGTAACTATTGTTTCACTTTCACTTTGTCGCTCTAATCATAATCACGCCTTTCTTTGGCCTAGCTAGAGAAGGTGATGAACGACCGCGATCCGAAGGTGAGTCGTAACATCGCGCTACCTCTGGTGGACGGTTTCTCACCATATGGCCTTGTTGGCATGGCGTAACAATCTCCCAAACTAGCCGACGACCTCCGTGATGGATTTTACCCTGGCCCGTGAGGTAAGGGTGGCCTCATCCGCTAACACCCTACTCCCGAAAACACGAAACCTTGGAGCCACGACTGCTCCTGAATACCCGGGCGTCACGAAGGCGCGGAGGACCACTCTGAACTGGCGGAGGTGCATAACTAGCCCGCTGCTGAGGCGGTCCGGCTCGAAAGTTACCATAGGACCCTGCTGTCGTCTTGGCCCTCTTATGATGATCTTGGTCATTTCGTCGACCTCTACGTTCCTCAGTCTGCTGCGCATAAGCCTGCATGCGGGCAATATCCATGCCTGGATGAAGAGCTACACCCGTGCACCCCTATGCTAAATAATCATCGAGCCCTGTGACATAGCGGTGCACTCTATCATCGTATGCGCCACTAAAGCGGGGACATCACAGGCAACGAGTCAAACTACATTGTACTCGGCTATCGCGTTGCGCCTCGACATCATAAATCTATCTGCGAGCTCTCGCCGTCTGCGAGGCGAAGTGTAAAAATGCCTCTGGCTTCGTCCCGACCAGGTGAGCGCATACTCCCAGGGCGGTTCCGTAGATCAAACGATCATTGCGGTATCGCGCGGCGATAAGAACCAGTACCACCGACTCGGCCTCGAGGCCTTAATCACTCTCGTGATCATTGCGGTGTGGAATAAACTCCTGAGGATCTTCCTCAGTTCTCGATCCATAGAACTCTAGTGGACTGAAACTCAAGAAGTCCCGAAGCCTCAAACTATCGGATCTATGGTGAACCACTGGTACTAACGGAACCTCCGACTCTCGCTGTCCTCATGCCTAGCCACGATCCTAGCTAGTAACTGGGCTATCTCCTTATAATCCATATCCTCTGCTCACGGTGCGTGGGCGGAGGCTCGAGATATCGGCCTCGATGTAGCAGGTTGTCATTTGCGCTAAACTCTGCTGAAATTTGGCGGTGTCGAGAACTCCCGTCGAAGTACCGCCGGTAATGGTAGGCATGTGCCTCGTAACCTATGTGCTCTACTCGCGACTCCTTACGCGCCTTGCCGCACGGGCCTGGTTGCCTTGCGTAGAGGCATAAGCGGTACATAAGAATCGTCGGAGAGTCGACTTATCACACGCTCTAAGGCGCGATCTCGAGTGAGAAGAATGAAACCAATCGAAATATCCTGCTGACCTCGTGATTATAGGTGTGGTGCACAACACGTCGATAATCAAGACTCCACTAGATACGGTCTGTAGACACTTTCAGAGGACTAAGCGCTCGATACCACTTTTGTCACGACCGACCTCGGGCGTGGTAGTCTTCTACCGGGCACCTAGTGATAAAACATCGAGAGAAAAATCAGCGGAAAATAAAACTCGTAAAAAATAACGGTGATACTATAAGCGGTGACCAAAAAGTCGCCTTCTTTGCGTATATATATATATAAATAAACCTTGAGCAGTTATCATTTACAAACCACACTTGTGATACTACAGACCTCACAGAATGCAACAATTATGGGGACGGGGCCGCCATACCACAGATGTACAAGTACCTCTGATGACGGGGACTATACCAAAGATAAGCCTCGGAGAAGCGGGCTTCCCAATCTGAGCGTGACCACATGTGCGAGGATCGACAAGCGGTGTACCTCTACTGCGGCATGAGCGCGGCCCGAAGGAGATCGATCTGGCGGTACCAGTATGTGGCGAAAATATTGTAATGAAATCATAACATTCTATATAAAGCAGGAGACATATATGATAACGAACTACGATTACCTGATATATAGCGATCGTATCAAGTCGGGGACTCGCGCCCTCAAAATCATCACTCGAATATAACCATGGGTCGTGCCTGATATCAATCATGCGGTGGAATTCCTTCCTCACTGAAGCGATCATGATATAACAACACGAGTACCATGAACACGAGTCCGCTGTGTCATAAGAACCGTCTGAGGCAAGTACAAAGACATAGCTACGGATCCACCTGCGTCGTCAGCGGCCGGCAATCGAAAGCTTGACTACGAACCTCTGGTACCAAAAATACTATATAACTATATCACGAAGTGGCCAGGCAATCGAAAGCCACTACCGGATACCGCTGCGTCACGTCGTGGCCGGGCAATCTGGCTAACTACGGATCGCTGCGTCACGAGACTTCTTCATAAAGCGCTATAAAACTAACTCGAAGGTGATCGGGGCAATCTGAAGGCCGACTACGGATACCTCTGCGTCCGTCGTTGGCCGGGCAATCTGGCTTGACTACGGATACCTCTTGCGTCATGAGACTTCGCCATAACGCGGCGGGGCAATCGAAAGCCAACTACGGATCGCTGCATCGACCACGGCGGGCATGTCGAGGGCTAACTGCGGATCCACCTGCGTGATCAAACCTCGTGGAGAGCTAGTCCATGGAATAACACTATCAGCGAGAGCGAACCCCGTCGCGGCGCGTGCAGTGGACCGTCCATCAGTCGGTATGCCCGAAATGATCGAGAATAACATAATGAAGCCCTCGTGAGAGCAGCGGTAGCATAAGGATACAATACTTGCATAACAAGGCTATCCCGAAAACATAGGCAAGTTACTCGCTCAGTACTTTCGTTTTATGCCAAAAATCCGGGTTTTAACCCCAAAGTACTACATACTTTCATTCTTTCAAAAAGACCTCTTTTTACGTAAAAGCCACACGATACTAATACTCGTAGTATCAAAACACGTTTTCTTTTCAAACCAAATTACTACACCTTCAGAAAATCTTTACAAGGCCTTTAAAATCAAGTATACTTCAAAAACCAAAGTAACTCACTCTTTTCAAAACAAGTAGCCCATACTTTTAAATCAAGTTACTTCTTTTTTTTTCCAAAATTAAGTCGTTTATAAGTCAAGTCTCTTATCTTTCAATATCAAGTCGTTTTAGCTTTTAAAACCAAATCAAGACAATACCATGTCTTCCTTTTAAACAATACACTTCTCCTTTCAAAGGTCAAGTAATAATATACTTCTCAAAATAGTTTAAGCCTCATTACTTCTTAAAAATATCAAGTTACCGTTTTAAATCCAATGATAAAACCATTCTTTCGTTTTCATAAAGTCGTTATAACTAACTTCCCATAAAGCTGTTATAACACTTTACATTTTAAACCAACCAAGGACAACTACTCGCGTTTAGAAATCAAGATAACTTTATTCTTTCAAAGACCAGTACCCATTACTCACGAATGAGGTTTCATGACTTTTAACATAATTCAAGTTCTTAACATTTCATATCAAGTCAACAACATTTAAAATCAAGTCGAGGGCACAAAAGGAAATCCAACTCCTTTAACACCGCGCGTCTGCGCTATATATTTCACAAATAATCATGCTCGAGAGAATAGGAAGAATCACATACCTCTTGGCAATCCACAAGCCAAGTTGGGTATGCGTGCGTAGAAATATCCACTATAATAACCCTGACACATCTATCGACATCTAGGTTCCTTCGTAGAATATTTCTAAGTATAAGGTTCCTTATTCTACGGAAAATTCGCCACTTCCTGTAACTATGTACTTCCACCTTTTGAAGGCTGATATCAATAACTTGACATACCACATTTAAGGCGCGATAATACAACAACTCAGGGGATTACCGTCTAGCGGGCGTGTAAAATTCTGCCCCACAATATACAATATAGTTCATTTCTTTTCAACCTTCTATCCACGTATTATATACTCGATTATACCTTCTTACAACATGTAATCTCGATTCTGATAGAAGGACAAAGATCATTACCTCGATAAGCCCAAAATTATCCAATGATTAAAAGTCGATCCTTAGGAATATTAGCTCACAATTCCTTACGTTACAATCGCTCCAAGCAACCCTTAGAATCTCTAACCAACTTCTCTTAAGATTGACTCAAAGTGAAGAACACAGGTTCAGCGCATGACTTTTGGCCAAGGGGTATATTTAAGGCTAGGGGTGTGGAATCTTTTCTAACACTTGGTTAACAACCTTCCTAACACATCAAGGAAGAACACTTAAAAGTTTAAGGATTTTTGGACAACTTTTGGTCAATGATCAAGGCCAAAGTCGAGAGCAACAAGAAGAGGAAGGGAGTATTTCAAGCCTTGGAAATTATCTAAGTATTGGATGAAGAAGTCTTGCATCAAGGGGGTATTTATAAGAAAACCAATGGCTAGGATCAAAACAAATGTGTGGTAGAGATTGGGGACTAGTGTGTGTGGGTCCCACAAGCCACTTGTCCCACAAAAGACTTAGACACATGGCTTGCCACATGTCTACACATTTCGGCCAAGGCCACATGACACACACATTTCGGCCAAGGCCACCTAAGGGGGTGACACGTGTCGCCCTCCTATTCGTCCAAAATATTTCATCTCCCGAAAATATCCATAATGTCCAAAATCTCGAAAATAAAGTGGGCCCCACAAAAACCGTAAATTTTTCCCCGTGGGCCCCACGTGACCAAATCCGAAAATAAAATTCCATAATTCTCTAATATTCCCAGAAGTCCGAATACCAAATCTGGGAATCCAATTCCCATTTACGAACCTTTTTCCTTCACAAAATCCGGAAAATTTTCCGTCGGAAAATCAAATCTTTCTTCCTTTCCAATCTTAATGTCGTATTCTCATACGTACGTCCTCACATACATACCCTGGAACTATGGGGTGTAACAGGTGATCCGCGTGATTAGGATCATTGCTCAACTTTTGGGATAGCTCCATTGTTCTGGAGCTTATTATTTTGGTACAGTGTTGGCCGTTACAGGCTTATGTATATTCATGGGTACGGCGGGGCCTTGTCCCGTCATAGTTATTGTAAACTCTTAGAGATGTGTAGTCATGTGTGGGTTGAACGGGTGTACGATTGTAGTCTGTTTGGACAATTCTATGAAAAAGTGGCGGCCTTGTCGGCTTGCCTGTCTTATTATACAAGTTTGTTATTACAGTTCAGGGGACATGATCCCTTTTGTCATGTGATTATAAGTGTTCTTAAGTTTCCGCTGGTTATATGTGATGTGTGGGTAGAAGGGTACCCAGTAGGGTACCAGTCACAACCCGTCGGTTTGGGTCGTGACATTAGTGAAATAAGTTGACGGAATCAAGCGAGCACTTATGAAATATAGCCATCCTCTGGCTGTTCTGTTAAATTGGCACCGGGTAAGTCTCCTGGATCCATTGCGGGCAAAATTAAACTCAACGCTTGGGTAGCACAATGTCTCCGCAACTACATTCCACATGATGTGGTTTATGTTTCTTGACCAACAACTGAAGTGGTATGGATTATTGCCTTGGTCCTCAACGCCATAGGTCCTCAGTAGCGCATTCACAACTTCAGAACTCACAGGCATATATTTCCCTCTAACAAAGCATCTCACATCCCTTTGCTCGGGATAATTCGTATAGAATTCCATCACAAGGCAAGAATTCTGAAGTGGAATCCTCTCCGAATTGGTGAACCTTTTCCACCCATTTGCCTCAATCATGGCCCTAATAGGCTCGTAGTCATCATCATCATCAAATGACATGACCTGGTAGTCCATGCCTCTTTCTGGTATCAATGACCTAGTACTAATCTTGTTATATCGATCTTCCGCCTGTTTGTTGGTAAATTGAGTAACATCATAGTCTGGGGATGATGGAGATGAGGTGGTTCAGGCGGTTCTTTTCCTAGAAGTCATTGGAAGGGTGTTGGAAAATTTTCGGCAGCGTTTCTTTTGTTTTCTCGAGGTGTCCCAACAACTAACACTTCACACAATCAACAATAACCAACCAAAAATTGGTCCACAGCAGCAATACACAACAACTACACCACAATACGCCTCAATCCACATAACTACACCATAATACACCTCAATCCACACAACTACACAACGAACAACCACCGTAGCAAACACCCACTACCACAGTATGTACCACCCCCCAACTTGCAAGTTACTTTCCTTACTAGCCTTGAAATTACAAGAACAATGATGAAGATCACCTTTTTGAAGAGTCGTTCTTCACCAATTTCTTGACCCAAATGAAAGGACTGATGATGGTGTAATATATGAGGGTTCTTAATGGGGTGGTGTGTAGGAATTTTTGAAGAATTTGGTGGAGTTTGTGGGATTTTTTTTTGGATAGCAGGAGAGGAATTTCGAAATTTGTAGAGGGATGAAGGGTTTGTGTTTGTGTGGGAAAGGATTTGGGGATTTAGGGCTTTTAGTGCGAGAATCCAGTCCGACATGATCTTGCCTAACGGCATCGCGGATGCCAAAATCTTGTGGCCCTACGATCATTATGCACGCGGTCATAAACTCATCGACCTCTCGAGCATTAGGCGCGCTGTCCTACCTGATAACGGCATGGTCTTCCCCGATTTTGTGTTTTCCATCCTTTTCTTCGTGCTTAGTGTCCCATTCCTTCACCTGGCTTCACAACACAACAAAAATATACCAAAAGTGAGATTGTTCTAATTAAACTAAATTGCATAATTTAAAAATTGGGTTGCCTCCCAAGTAGCGTTATCTTTAACGTCTTTTAGCCGGATGCAAGTTTCTTATTAAATCATTGGGGTAAATTAACCCCACACCTATCCAATTAAGGATCATTCTTCTTTTCCTCGCTCTATTTTTCTTTTTCATAGTATTGGGTTCAGTAGGAATTACCTGTTTGTCAGCTTTCATGTCATGAACTTTTGTTGCAGCTTTCAAACTAGCATGTGGGTTCACAGCTGTAGGAATGATCTCCTTAGGTTTGGTCTGTGCCTGCTGAACTGTTGTGCCAGATTTTCTTACTGCGAAACACTTGTGGCTAGCCTGGGACTCAATGGTGGATTTAAACACCTTAAATACCATCTCTTCTTCCTGAACCCTCAATCTCAATTCTCCCTTCTCCACATCGATTAGGGCTCTACCCGTTGCAAGGAATGGTCTTCCCAAAATGATAGGTATTTCATCATCCTTCTCCATGTCAAGAATGAGAAAGTCTGCTGGAAAGAAGAACTTCCCACTTTGACAAGCACATCTTCCATTATGCCTCCAAGGTGCACCACGGTTCGATCAGCTAGCTGTAGATTAACTGTGGTTGGTTTGGATTCCCCCAAACCTAATCTCTTGAATACATACAGAGGCATGAGATTGATACTAGCCCCTAAGTCACACAGCGCCCGATTGCATGCTACGTTGCCAATAGTGCAGGGCAGGGTGAAGTTTCCTGGATCATTCAACTTAGGAGGCAATTTCTTTTGTAGGATGACGCTGCACTCCTCTGTCAGCGCTATTGTCTCATAATCTGCCAACCTTCTTTTCTTCCCAAGTATCTCCTTCATGAATATGAAGTATGCGGGCATTTGTTCTAACGCCTCAATGAAGGGGATATTAATGTGCAGCTTCTTAAAAACCTCTAAGAACTTGGAGAACTGCTTGTCTATGTCCTTCTTTTGGAGCCTCTATGGGTAAGGGATTCTATCAGTGTATTCCCTTAAAGGTGCTAGTGGAGCTTTCTCAACTGTAGGGTGGTCCTCAGTGACCCCCTCATTTCCTTCCTCAACTGTTTTCTCACCCTTTTTCTCATGAACCACTGTGGGTTGGGGAGCAACCTGCTCCAACTTCTTTCCACTCCTTAACAACACTGTCTAACACTGCTCTCTTGGATTGACCTCTGTGTTGCTTGGGAGAGTACCCTGCGGTCTGTTGGTTACCATCTTTGCCAGTTTCCCAACCTGCGTTTCCAGGTTCCTGAGAGAGGACCTGGTTTCAGACATGAACTGATTCTGTGAATTCGTGAGTGTAAGTCTGACCTCGGCTCATCGAGCCTCTGCTATGTAGGTGGTGTAGCTTCTTTGGGATGAGGTAGCTGATTCGCCTGCTGGTTACAGTAACTACCTTGATATGGTTCTTTCTTGGGCACAGTCGTTCCTCTACGAAAAGTTAGGGTGATTCCTCCACCCTGGATTGTATGTGTTGGAATTATAAGGCCGCTGAAAATTCCCAACTGCCTGAACCTGCTCCATTGGCACATTATTAGGGTCCACCATTGTGCATCTGTCAAAGGAATGCGGTCCACCACTAATCTCACAATTTACAAGCATCTAGACTACATTCACAGACATAGTGTTCTGATGTAGTTGCTTCGTCAGAAGGGCCACCTGTGCATTCAGGACAGTGATGACATCTAACTCATGTATGCCCATAGTCTTCCTGCTATTCACTGACCTTTCGTCTGCCCCTTGATGATTTTTGGTAGCCATATCTTCCAGTAACTCATGTGTCTCATTGACACTCTTTCTCATAAAGGCTCCCCCTTCTGCAGCATCAATGATGGTACGAGTAGTACCACTCATCCCATTATAAAAATGTGGACTAACATCCACTTCTCTATGTCATGATGTGGGCATTTCCTTTGCAGATCCTTAAATCTCTCCAAGGCATCATAGAGTGACTCACCATCTACCTGGTAGAAATTGTTCAACTCTCCCCTTAACTTTGCTGCCTTTGAAGGAGGGAAGAACTTTGCGAGAAACTTTTGGGCTAAATCCTGCCAGGTGGTGACGGAGTTGACAGGTAGTGAGTTCAACCAGATCTTGGCTCTGTCCCTAAGTGAGAATGAGAAGAGCCTCAGTCTAATGGCATCGTCAGTAACACCATTGTACTTGAAAGTGACACACAACTCCAGAAAGTTGGCAATATGCATGTGGGGGTCTTCAGATGGCAATCCCCAAACTGTACTGTGTTTTGGACCATGCTCAGGATGTCTGGCTTGATCTCAAAGTTGTTCGCCCCTATTCTTTGGAGCACGATGCATGTGCACGATGGCAGTGGCGAACATAATCTCCCAATCTTCTTTCTGGAGGTGGTGGGACTTGTCCCTTGTCAGTCGGTACCTCATTATTCAACACCTCTTCAGGTACCCCGTTGTTGTTATTCTATTGATTTTCCATGGCTAGTAAATCATCAATTCTTTTCTTATGCCTGTTTTGCTTGCACATTTTTTTGATTTCAGAGTTTAAGGGAACAAGTGTATCTGCTACTCTCCTTCTTCGCATACACTAGATCCCTAAAATAGACCAAAATCAACAAACAAATCAAAACAACGATGTTCTAACACAAAGAAAAATAAAAATAAAGTCAAAGTAGAAATAAAAATAGATGGTTCGATATTAGATGTACGCCAGTCCCCGGCAACGGCGCCAAAAACTTATTAGCGATATTTTGAATGTTCACGCAAGCGTACGCATCGTTGATAAGTAATATAGTCTGATAAGACCAAATATCGTCCTCAGAGACTGGTTTCTAATTACCGTTCATCTACTTTATGTTATCTATTTGGCAATCGATATTTGAGTTGGGTTTTTGTTTAACTACTAGAATTATTGCAAGAATTACTGAACTATTTAAGTTGTAATCAGTTATGAATGAATTAGGGCTTTCAAAATCCTCGACTATCCACTCTATTCAATTCTTAATGCAACTAGAATGACTTCTACTTCTACGTTAAGATAGCGGTTAACTAAACTGTCTTATATTCCAGTTAGGACATATAATCACTCAACCTCACGAACCATACATATTTCTATGATAGGATTTACCATATAAGAGGATTAAGAATAGTAACCTATAATGCTAAACAAGTATCGGGGTACTGTCGTCTGCGATTTTAACCTATGTCTAGTCAATTACATCATATCCAAATCTCTCCTCTCGATTCTTGATTCAAAATCATATATATTATGATAATTAATGATCGATTAATTATCAAACATTCATACCAATTATTAATAAATCTTAATCAAGTGAAGAAGAAATCAAACTACTGCATTAATTCATGAATAGAAATTTCAACCGATTCAGAGAAAGCCCTAATAAAGTGTTTGGCTTCTAGTCTTAGTCACGCTAAGAACTAACACAAAATCCATACATAAAGCTGAATTAAAAGCGAAAGAAAAGAAATGCGTGAACTAAGTCTCGATTATAGTCTCCCTTGTTGTCTTGTGTTCTGCTATGTTGTAGAATGACCAACCCCCATAGCATTAATCCCTAGGGCTTAAATATGTTCCAAATTTAGTACCCTATGGTCCAATCTGCCCTTAGCCAATTTTTCTTGGGCCGAGATTTTTGCACGAGCGCGCGTTCTGCATAACGGCGCGATGCGAAACTCTACACCTTCTCATCAAATATGACACGCGATTCTGCGTAGTAGCACGCTGATGCTTTGAAAGTCTGTGGCTTCTCGGTAAATATGGCATCAGCGATTCTGCGTATTGGCATGATGCTGAAAATCCCGTCTTGATGTGCGACTTTACGTCCTTTTGCCTCGGGAGCACCCTTTCTGCCCAATTCTCGCTCATTTTCGCCATTTTGTCTTTTGGAATCGATGTGACTCAAAATAAAGAAAAACAAACCTAATACTATACTAAACACAATAAAAACGAGTAAAATACTAACTAAAAATGACTCAAAGGCATATACGAATCGCTAACAATGATGCGGATCACATGTTGACTTATAATATATCATTGATATCGTTCTCGATGATTATCGATCGAGACTACTTTAAGAACTACACTCTATCATTAATATCTCACACTATCACTGACAACGTTAGCTCAAAGGATGCACATTAATGAATAATATACACAATCAAATAATAATTCAGTAATTGCAAAATGCCATAAATATATTAATCTCATTAATAATATGAATGTGTTCAAGTACATATGTCCACAAAATGATTGTCTACATGACATATATGCTTTCAATCTCACACTTGGCCTAGATCGATCTCAGCGTATCATACACCTCGTAAGTCGGGACATGTATAAGAGAGTGTATGTGAGGAACACAAGACTTGAAAATTGGTACGAAAGGAAGAATTGTTTTTCCGACGGAAAATATTCCGAACGTCGGAAAGGAAAAATGTTCGTTGATGAGAATTAAATTCTAAAAATGCATTATTTAAAGAATATGAAACTTATTAACATTATGGAAATTTATTTTCTCGGATTTGATCACGTGGGGCCACTTTAGGGAATTTTACGTTTTGTGGGGCCCACGAGGATTACGAAATTTTATGGATGAATGGGAGGGAGACACGTGGCACCACCCCCACATGGTATTGGACGAAATATTGCAAGGGTAAAATGGTCATTGACCATGGTAGATGAATAAGTCTTGCTAGCTTGAGATTGTTGACTTGTCAACTTGCCACTTGTGTAGTTATCCAAGTGTTCTTCATCCTAGCCTCACATTTGTTATAATCTAAGCCTTCCATTGTTTTATATACCACACTAGTAGCAAGACAAGGTCTTCCACACTTAGAAAAATTAGACAACTTTGTGCAGTTAATTGCTCTCGGCTTTGAGGAGCTTTTCACGAGAAAATTTTGTAGTTTTGATCCATTATTCACAAGACTTTAACCCTAGGTCCCTAAGGCTATTGTAAGAATATCTCGATAGAAAGATTTGAAAAGCAGCGTTTTCACGTTAGTCGCAAGGCGAAAACCTAAGTCGTTTTCACAAGTTTGGATTGGAAATGGAAGAGAAGTTGGTTGTGAACTTCTAAAGGCTTCAAATAGCGGATTGGAGTGGAAAGGAAAGGAGCTAAGAATTGCTAAGGAGCGACTTTGAATCTTGGAAATTATAAGGGCTTGTAAAGGTAAAAATCTTGTCGTTTTAGTTATTAAAGATACTTATCATTGTAGTTGTGGATATTAGCAAGCATGAAGTATATAGTATGAAGTTTGATAAGTGTATTGGCTATTGGAACCCTAATCCAAAAACTAGCATGTTTAGCCTTAAGATTACAATTCAAGTTGATTATTAGTATAAGTTGTCACATGTTATATAAAGAAGGAAATTGTAGTTGTTGAAGTTGTCTATGACTATATAATATGGTAGACCTAAGAACTTGGATTGAAAAAGAATTGGAAAGGACTTAGTGTTGTTGTATATGTTGGCCGAGAATGACTTTGGATATTAAACTACTTGGTATGAATTGTGGGGCGGAATTTTACACGTATTGTAAGGCGTGTAATCCCCTTTGATTGGTTGGTATGTTGAGCCTTAAATGTGGCATGTTTGGTTATTGAATTCGACCTTGAAAAATGTGGCAAAGTATGTAGAAACAAAGGAGGTGCTGCCCGATTTTTCGTAGAATAAGAGACCGTATACTTAGTATTATTCTACGTTAGAAGCTAGAAATTGATAGTCGTGTTGTGGCCATTATAGGTTGACAATTCTACGTGCGGCGTATTCGACTTAGCTTGTGGATTAAGCCGAAAAGGTATGTGAACCATCTCCTCTTCTTCTAGCATGATTCCTTAAGATAAATAAAGTAAGTCCTACTCCTTAAATGATCCATTCCTTGGTTGTATTTGGATTGCCTAATATAGAATTTGTTCTATGTACTTCCTTGATTGTACTTTGATGTTTAAATTGTAAGTTGTATAATCCATTTCCTTAGTGAAGTTTGGATTCTTAAAAGTGAAAGTATTTTACTTAAAGTACATAGAGTCTTGAAAGGAAGTGGTTTAGAACCTTTTGGCTAGTGCCTTAGTTCCAAAACCTAAAGGTTGTTATAATGACTTTAGGGGAGTCAAAGGAGTGATTTACTTAAGTGATTTAAAAGAGGAGAAATTACATGATTTAAAGAGAAGTAACTTGTTTTAAAGGTGTGAGTTACTTTAGATTTAAAAGTAGAAGAAACTTGATTTCTAAAGATTAAGAGACTTGAAGTATTTTGAAAGTTAAGAAACTTGATTTGTAAGTATCTAATACTTGGTTTTAAAAGTGTAAGTCTCTTGGATATAAAAAGGAATGAATTGGTCTAAAACCATAAAGGGTTATAACGGCTTTATGGGAAGTTGGTTATAACGGTTTTATGGAAGGTTAAGAAAGTTGTCTATTTTGATTAATGGGCATAAGTTGCCTAGATTGTGAAAATTTGAAGTTACTTGGTTTCAAGCATTGAAATGAGTTTCTAAAAGTGTAGTAACTTACTTTGAAAAATAGACATGCCTTGATACTACGGGTGTTAGTATCTTGGGGTTTTACATAAAAAGAAGTCTTTTGAAAAGAATGTACGTAAGTAGTACTTTGGCTTGTTTAAATGAGAATTTTTCCATTTGTGCCTTGATAGTACTTTGGCTTGTTTAAATGAGAATTATTCTATGTGTGCCTTGATAAGTACTTTGGCTTGCTTAAATAAGGATTTCTCTTAGTTTATGTAAAAAAGAAGGCATGGTAATTGTCTTGGTTTATGTGAAAAGAAGACATGGTAATTGTCTTGGTTTGTGTAAAGGCATGGTATTGTCTTTGCTTATGACAAAAAGAAAGGCATGGTAATTGTCTTGATTTGTGTAAAGGCATGGTTTTGCCTTGGTTTGATTGCATATGGGTTGCTCATATAGACATTCGTGCAAGTGTCATATTTCCACATCTCCGCGTCCCTCCATAAAGGGTCGGCAACTTGTTTCAAGGATACCATGGGTTAGCTCCCCATGGGGGTGAGTGGTACACGCTCGCGGGGTCGATATTTGACTCGGGCGGGTTAAATTCGGGATATATATAAGCCATGGATTAGCTATCCGTGATGCGAGTATCGTGTACGATGACTGGGTATTTCATTGCGGGTCCTCGTGACCTAAAGCGGGTGAAATAGTCCACTGCGGGTGAAATAGTCTATGATAGGTTGCATTATAACCACGAGGATTGGTTGACCACGGCGACCGACGCCGTGTTTTGAAAGCGGTATTTATTTCATTAATGAAAGTGCGGTGGTTATGACTTAAAGTGAAACGATCGGTCTCATTGTTAAAAGTATAACTTAAAAAGATAAAAAGGATTGCATTACTCTCATGATTGTAAGGTTCAGTGTGCTTACTGATGTTTTGTTATATCATGGACTGCCGACAGTGAGGAAGGATTCCACGGGCATGATTGGTATTATGGGCGTGAGACCCATGGTTATATTTGAGTAATGACTTTGAGGGCATGCGTCCCTGACTTGATATGATTGCTTATGAATTGTGTATTGTAGGTTGGCTATCATACATGTCTCCTGTTTTGTTAGACTATTATGATTTCATTACAGTATTTTACTGTTTCACATACTTGGTACATTCTTCGTACTGACCTCGCCCGGGGTTGCGTTCATCTGCGAGTTTAGGTCATGATTTGGTGATCTGAGTGTAGGACCGCTCGAGTTTTTGGATAGCTTCAATACATTCGGAGTTTATCTTTTGATATAGACCGCGATCAGGCTTTTGCGATTATAGATGCGGCGAGGCCTTATCGTCGTGGTTGATAAAACTCTTAAGTGCGTATTCATATGTGGGATTGGACTCATGTACAGTGTAGTGTCTTTGATTATGTACATTATATGGCAGCCTTGTCGGCTTGCCCTTGCACGTATGTTAGTTTAAAAAAAAGAGGTGTTATTTAAGTTCCGCGATTTACTTGTGTCAGTCCGGTAGAAGGGTGCCCAGGTAGGGCACGATCCATGAGCTTGGGGTTCGGGCGTGACAGTGGTATCGAGCGATCGATCCTCGAATGTCTACAGGCCGTGTCTAGTAGAGTCTTGATTATCGGTGTGTTGCGCCACGTCCATAAGCAGGAGGCTACAGGATATTTAGGAGTTGGTTTCTATTTTCTCACTCTAGATCGTGTCATAGAAATGTGTTAGTAAGATAATTCCTCTCGGCGTATTTTTATGTTCTGGTATGCCTCGAGGAAGGCAGCGATGCCAGAAGGGCAAAGGAGTAGCGAGCTACGGTCGGACTTAAAGTTGATAGGGCTTATGCGAGGGTATCTGGATATTGTGCGCGATCGGTGAGTTCTGCGCGATTTTGAGGCCCCAGCACAAGAGCCTCCAGTTTCTCAGTTAGGAGAAGACTATAGGGTCATAAGGGAAGCAGTTATTGACCAAGATAGCGGTGCTACAGTTTCATCAGTAGGAGGTTATTCGGCCAGTACAGATAGGTGTACAGAGGGTAGAGGGCCAACGTGGAGATCAGCGTAAGAGGGCTAGATCGGTTGGTTATATCGGTGAGTTTTTGGACGAGCATCCTCAGCAGCGAGTGAGATATTCGTCCCAGCCTACCCAGTACATACCCCCGCTGATCACAGGTGGGAGATTGGACCCCACAAGGTATTTAGGAGTCGGTCCAAGCTCCAGGGGTCAAAGTTCTCAGAGGAGCAGAGGATTTTCTCAGTCGAGGCCACCTATTCCTCAGTGTTTCCGATGTAGTAAGCCTCATTTGGGAAAATGCCGGCATGGCACAGGTGTTTGTTTTTATTGTGGTCGTCCGGG
This sequence comes from Przewalskia tangutica, assembly GCA_029844215.1. Taxonomy (NCBI): domain Eukaryota; kingdom Viridiplantae; phylum Streptophyta; class Magnoliopsida; order Solanales; family Solanaceae; genus Przewalskia; species Przewalskia tangutica. The sequence continues at coordinate 74,858,015 of CM056720.1, read as the reverse complement.
CCATATACTGAGGGTATGTCCTTTTAGAAAGAGCACCGGTGAGGTGGCTCAGACTATGAGGCCGATGGTTGATTCCTTTCCTCCGGTGTGCTTTTCGAGCGGTGTTCGGATGTCGACGGTAGTGGTAGAGGTCAGGGTGGAGTTTATAGTTCTGGCGGTCCTTCAAACCTCGTAGATGACGTGACTACTGGGCAGGATCAGGAGGCAACATCGCATGGGGTAACAGGCATATTTCGATTCGTTTGAATCATACGTGCATTGATAGATTCAGATTTCGCCTTAGCGTATATGTTTTTCCTTTGTTGCTAGTAGTTGTAAAGTGATAGTACCCCCAGAGGTAGGGATACTTTGATTAGTAAAGTGAAGAGTTAAGAATGTTGACAAGAATGATAAAGTGAACGGAGATTATAGTTTTGTAGGGTTCACAAGTTGTAATTACCCATGTGTGAAGAAGACCGATAGGGAAGAATGTCTGATGAGAAATACTTTGGCCTATGTGACGAACCTCTAGTGAATAGGGGGATAGGGTAAGAAGTACCTTGAGATAAGAGAGAGATTTATTTCAGACTAAGAATGAGAAGTTAAGTATGACGATGAGTCGAGTTATGGACTCATTTGGTCATGGTAATCTGAAATGGGGTGATGTCGATTAGAAATGGTTCCGCTATGTGATAGGGTCCCGAGGATGCAAGGCCCAAGTCTAGTTAATCGTTGTACGAGTTTGTGGACGCGTTCCACCGGAACCAGGACGCGAAGGCCGAGAGGGGCCTTAACGGGAATGCAAGTAGCATAATGGCTAAGTTGGATAGTAACTCCAAGGATTGGAGATCAGAAACAATATTTGAGATTTTTTACGTATACTAAGTAAGTTTGGAAGTACGATAAGGTATGATAAGTAGGAAAAGGAAAGAACAAGGGTTAAGAGAACTATAGTTATTATAGTTATAAGTAATGAAGGTGCGTAGAGAAAATTCCTTTTACGCCATGAGTGGAGGTTAATTATGATGATACACACGCCTTAGGTTCAGTAACACTGTCCATAGGTGCTCGTGATTGAGATGATACTAGTGTTAGAGTTTACACCGGTTGGTAAACTAAGCTAGGCAGGTTATAGGTTCATGTCCCAACTAGTTTGGTGACTGCGTGAGATATGAGAGCGGTAGTAACACGGGGGAACACATCAGTTAGCTGAGTAGGAGTCCGACTGAAGGATTCAGATAGTGTTAGTCCCATGACTTAGATTACGACAGGGCCATCCCTTTATACGGGAAAAAGAAAGGAACCTCTAAAGATCTCGTGTTTGATAAGACTGTAACCTTCGAGTTTTGTGAGAAGGGACCATGGATGGAATGTCCATTGTTATGTTTACGTATGTTATGTGGTGGCCATGTGTGGCATCATTGGTCTTGTGGAGTATTGATTGATAGGCATAGTAAAGAGACTATGCCGGAGTTTGTATAGCTTGACAACCGACTAAGAACATTCGGGGACGAATGTTTCTAAGGTGGGAAGAATGTTACACCCCGTAATTCCATGACATGTATAAGAGAGTGTACGTGAGGAACACAAGACTTGAAAATTGGTACGAAAGGAAGAATTGTTTTTCCGACGGAAAATATTCCGAACGTCGGAAAGGAAAAATGTTCGTTGATGAGAATTGGATTCTAAAAATGCATTATTTGAAGAATATGAAACTTATTAACATTATGGAAATTTATTTTCTCGGATTTGATCACGTGGGGCCCACCCGAGGAATTTTACGTTTTGTGGGGCCCACGAGGATTACGGAATTTTATGAATGAATGGGAGGGAGACATGTGGCACCTCCCCCACATGGTCTTGGATGAAATATTGAAAGGGTAAAATGGTCATTGACCATGGTAGATGAATAAGTCTTGCTAGCTTGAGATTGTTGACTTGTCAACTTGCCACTTGTGTAGTTATCCAAGTGTTCTTCATCCTAGCCTCACATTTGTTATAATCTAAGCCTTCCATTGTGTTTTATATACCACACTAGTAGCAAGACAAGGTCTTCCACACTTAGAAAAAATTAGACAACTTTGTGCAAGTTCATGTTGCTCTCGGCTTTGAGGAGATTTTCACAAGAAGATTTTGTAGTTTTGATCCATTATTCACAAGACTTTAACCCTAGGTCCCTAAGGGTATTATAAGGATATCTCAATAGAAAGATTTCGGAAAAACGACGTTTTCACGTTAGTCGCAAGGCGAAAACCTAAGTCGTTTTCACAAGTTTGGATTGGAAATGGAAGAGAAGTTGGTTGTGAACTTCTAAAGGCTTCAAATAGCGGATTGGAGCGGAAAGGAAAGGAGCTAAGAATTGCTAAGGAGCGACTTTGAATCTTGGAAATTATAAGGGCTTGTAAAGGTAAAAATATTATCGTTTTAGCTATTAAAGATTACTTATCATTGTAGTTGTGGATATTAGCAAGCATGAAGTATATAGTATGAAGTTTGATAAGTGTATTGGCTATTGGAACCCTAATCCGAAAACTAGCATGTTTAGCCTTAAGATTACAATTCAAGTTGATTATTAGTATAAGTTGTCACATGTTATATAAAGAAGGAAATTGTAGTTGTTGAAGTTGTCTATGACTATATAACATGTTAGACCTAAGAACTTGGATTGAAAAAGAATTGGAAAGGACTTAGTGTTGTTGTATATGTTGGCCGAGAATGGCTTTGGATATTAAACTACTTGGTATGAATTGTGGGGCGAAATTTTACACGTATTGTAAGGCGTGTAATCCCCTTTGATTGGTTGGTATGTTGAGCCTTAAATGTGGCATGTTTGGTTATTGAATTCGGCCTTGAAAAAGGTGGCAAAGTATGTAGAAACAAAGGAGGTGCTGCCCGATTTTCCGTAGAATAAGAGACCGTATACTTAGTATTATTCTACGTTAGAAGCTAGAAATTGATAGTCGTGTTGTGGCCATTATAGGTTGACAATTCTACGTGCGGCGTATTCGACTTAGCTTGTGGATTAAGCCGAAAAGGTATGTGAAACATCTCCTCTTCTTCTAGCATGATTCCTTAAGATAAATAAAGTAAGTCCTACTCCTTAAATGATCCATTCCTTGGTTGTATTTGGATTGCCTAATATAGAATTTGTTCTATGTACTTCCTTGATTGTACTTTGATGTTTAAATTGTAAGTTGTATAATCCATTTCCTTAGTGAAGTTTGGATTCTTAAAAGTGAAAGTATTTTACTTAAAGTACATAGAGTCTTGAAAAGGAAGTGGTTTCCGAACCTTTTGGCTAGTGTCTTAGTTCCAAAACCTAAAGGTTGTTATAATGACTTTAGGGGAGTCAAAGGAGTGATTTACTTAAGTGATTTAAAAGAGGAGAAATTACATGATTTAAAGAGAAGTAACTTGTTTTAAAGGTGTGAGTTACTTGAGATTTAAAAGTAGAAGAAACTTGATTTCTAAAGATTAAGAGACTTGAAGTATTTTGAAAGTTAAGAAACTTGATTTGTAAGTATGTAATACTTGGTTTTAAAAGTGTAAGTCTCTTGGATATAAAAAGGAATGAATTGGTCTAAAACCATAAAGGGTTATAACGGCTTTATGGGAAGTTGGTTATAACGGCTTTATGGAAGGTTAAGAAAGTTGTCTATTTTGATTAATGGGCATAAGTTGCCTAGATTGTGAAAATATGAAGTTACTTGGTTTCAAGCTTTGAAATGAGTTTCTAAAAGTGTAGTAACTTACTTTGAAAAATAGACATGCCTTGATATTACGGGTGTTAGTATCTTGGGGTTTTACATAAAAATGAGTCTTTTGAAAAGAATGTACGTACGTAGTACTTTGGCTTGTTTAAATGAGAATTATTCTATGTGTGCCTTGATAAGTACTTTGGCTTGCTTAAATAAGGATTTCTCTTAGTTTATGTAAAAAGAAGGCATGGTAATTGTCTTGGTTTATGTGAAATGAAGGCATGGTAATTGTCTTGGTTTGTGTAAAGGCATGGTATTGTCTTGGCTTATGACAAAAAGAAAGGCATGGTAATTGTCTTGATTTGTGTAAAGGCATGGTTTTGCCTTGGTTTGATTGCATATGGGTTGCTCATATAGACATTCGTGCAAGTGTCATATTTCCACATCTCCGCGTCCCTCCATAAAGGGCCAGCAACTTGTTTCAAGGATACCATGGGTTAGCTCCCCATGGGGGTGAGTGGTACACACTCACGGCGGGTCGGTATTTGACTCGGGCGGGTTAAATTCCCGGGATATATAAAAGCCATGGATTAGCTATCCGTGATGCGAGTATCGTGTACCGATGACTCATTGCGGGTCCTCATGACCTAAGCGGGTGAAATAGTCCCTTGCGGGTGAAATAGTCCTATGATAGGTTGCATTATAACACAGAGGGTGGTTGACCCTGGCACTGACACGGCCTTCATGTTTTGAAACGGTATTTATTTCATTAATGAAAGGGTGCAGTGTGGTTATGACTTAAAGTGGAACAGTTGGTCTCATTGTTAAAAGTATAACTTAAAAAGATAAAAAGGATTGCATTACTCTCATGATTGTAAGGTTCAATGTGCTTACTGATGTTTTGTTATATCATGGACTGCCGACAGTGAGGAATGATTCCACGGGCATGATTGGTATTATGGGCGTGAGACCCATGGTTATATTTGAGTAATGACTTTGAGGGCATGCGTCCCTGACTTGATATGACTGCTTATGTATTGTGTACTGTAGGTTGGCTATCATACATGTCTCCTGTTTTGTTAGACTATTATGATTTCATTACAGTATTTACTGTTTCACATACTTGGTACATTCTTCGTACTGACCTCCTTCGGGGGGCTGCGTTCATGCCGCAGGTTTAGGTACGCAGTTTGGTGATCTGCAGGTGTAGGACCCTGCTCAGAGTTTTTGGATAGCTCCATCTGTTCAGGAGTTTATCTTTTTGGTATAGATCCTTCAGTACATGCTTTTGCACAGTTATAGGTACGGCGGGGCCTTGTCCCGTCATGGTTCAGTAAAACTCTTAGAGGTCTGTATTCATATGTGGGATTGAACTCTTGTACAGAGTAGTGTATTTGATTATGTACATTATATGGCAGCCTTGTCGGCTTGCCCTTGCACGTATGTTGGTTTAAAAAAATGAGGTGTTACTTAAGTTCCGCGATTTACTTGTGTCGATCGGTGAAGGGTGCCGGGTAGGGCACGATCACGCCCGGGGTTCGGGCGTGATATCTAATCGTATTTTGAAATGGCGATATGCTTGACTAAGCTTAATGGTTTAGTTTATGGGTCTGCTAGATTTTCATCAGTGGAAACATAGTCTAACTTTATTTCTTCAGCCTCCACCATCTCTCTAAGTATGTGGTATTTCCTTGGTACATGTTTATTTATGTTCGTTGATATTGATTCCTTAGCTTGTGCAATCACGCCAGTGTTGTCCCAATAAATCGTTATTGGACAAGTGGCACTTGGAACTACCCCTAGTTCCTATAGGAACTTGGATATCGTGACAACTTCTTTACAAGCCTCTGATTCAACAATGTACAAGGCTTCAGTTGTCGAATTAGCAGTTGTAGCTTGTTTAGAACTTTTCTAACTTACTATTCCACCATTTAAAATGAAGGCATATCCAGATTGAGATTTTGAAGTCATCAAGATCTGTCTGGAAGCTTACATCAGTATACCCAGTAGCTACTAGCTTTTCTTGTCCACCATAGATCAAGAAATATTTTTTAGTTCGTCTAAGATACTTAAGAATACTCTTGACTTCTTTCCAGTGTTTCTCCCCATAATTCTGCTGGAATTTGCAAGTCATGCTAAGTGCATTGGCCACATCTGACCTTGTACAGGACATGACATACATGATTGATCCAATAGCTGATACATATGGGATCCTCTTCATGCGTTCAAGTTCTGCAACAATAGAAGGACTATCCTTCTTTGATAACTTGATGTCTTGTCCTATAAGAAGATTTCCTTTCTTGGAATTCTCTATAGAGAAACGTTTTAGCACTTTGTCTATGTATACGGACTGTGACAACCCCAACAATCTATTAGGTCTATCTTTGTAGATCCTAATTCTAAGAATGTAGCAGGCTTCACCCAAATCATTCATCATGAAGGTGCTGGATAACCATTCCTTGACTGATTACATGAGATTCTTATTATATCTCATTATTAATATGTCATCTACATATATGACAATAAAGATAATACTCTCATATGTGCATTTACTATAAACGCATGGGTCTTCTTTGCTTCTAACAAAGTCAAACGATTTGACTGCTCTGTCAAAGCAAATATTTCAACTCCTTGAGGTTTGCTTAAGTCCATAAATGGACTTCTATATCTTGCATACTGCTTTGGGTTGAGTATTGAATGTAAAACCCTCTGGATGTATCATATACACCTCCTCAATTAGATTACCATTGAGGAAGACAGTTTTAACATCCATTTGCCAAATATCATAATCATAGTATGCAGCTATTTCAAGCAAAATCTGAATGGACTTAATCTTTGCAACAGGTGAAAATGTTTCGTCATAATCGACATCATGCCGTTGATTATAACCTTTAACCACCAATATTATTTTATAAGTCTGTACTTTTCCATATGCATCAATCTTCTTCTTGAAGACCAACTTGCATCCTATGGGTCTAACCCATGTTGGCAAATCAACCAAGTTCCATACTTGATTTATGTACATGGATTCCATTTCGGATTTCATGGCTTCTTGCCATCTCTGTGAATCAATGTCTAACATTGCTTCCCTGTAGGTAGTAGGCTCATCATCATCAGGAATATCTATCTCATTGTGTGTTTCAACAAGGAGGTTAAGTCTTTCAGGTGCACGATGAGTCCTAGTGGTCCTACGGAGTTGAATATTCTGCATTTCAGTATTTGTTGAATTTTGATTGTGAGAAGGTGTTTGTGTTGGACAATCCAGCACATTGAGAACTTTCAGAAATATCATTTTGAATAGGATAATGCACAACCATTGTGTCATCTTCCATTGGTTTTGTATGAGAGTCTTGCATTTCTGCATTATCTCTCACATCACTCCCACTGGTTGAAGGGCGTACTCTAAGTGCTCAATCATCATCAAATACTCCCACTGAATCATTGCCTAGGTCATTGTACAAAGGTTCATCCTCTATATTATTTTACACTTCTTGAATTTCTTCAAGTTCTATCTTGTTGTAACTCTGATCCTTGTAGACATAGTCTTCTTCAAGGAAAGTTGCATTTCTGGAAACAATAACCTTATGTTCGCCAGGAAGATAGAAGTAGTATCCCTTGTTTCCTTAGGATACCCCACAAAATAATACTTCTCACTTTTAGATTTCAATTTGTCAATAAGCAACTTCTTTATATATGCAGGGCACCCCCTGGGTCGCATGTGTCTAAGTGCTGACTTCTTGTTGTTCCATATCTCATATGGAGTTTTCTCTACTGACTTTGAAGGAACTCTGTTCAAATATAGATTGAGCTTTGTAATGAATATCCCCATAGGTATGTTGGTAGAGCTGAGAAGCTCATCATGGATCTAACCATATCTAATAAGGTCTGATTTCTTCTCTCAGCAACACCATTCATCTGTGGCATTCCGGGAGGTGTCCATTGTGATTGAACTCCAAGAAGCTTCAAGTAATCTAGAAATTCTTTACTTATCCTCGATCTGATTGAAGAGTCTTAATACTTGTTTCAAGTTGCTTCTCTACTTCTGACTTGTACTCCATGAATTTCTCAAAAGCTTCAGACTTATGTTTCATAAGATACACATGCCCAAACCTTGAGAAATCATCTGTAAAAGTGATAAAATAAAGAAAGCATCCCTTAGCTTGAGTTGAAAACGGCCCACATACATTGGTATGGACTAACTGAAGCACTTCTTTTGCATGCACTCATTTATCAGAAAGTGATTTGGTTGTCATCTTTCCACTTAAGCAAGATTCACAATTATCATATGACTCTAAGTCAAATGGTTCTAGGTAATCTAATTTCCTTAATCTTGCTACCCTTGATTCATTGATGTGACCAAGTCTACAGTGCCATAAGTATGTGGGATTTCTTGGATTATTTATTTTTGCTCATTTATTGTGTACATTGAAAATTTCACGACTACAGTTTAGAACATACAATCCATCCACAAGTGGAGCACTTCCATAAGCAAAACCATTAAAAGACAATACACAACTGCCATTGGCAATGAATGAAGAAAACCCTTCAATGTCTAACATTGAGATAGAAATAATATTCCTCGTTAACGAGGGAACAAAATAACAATTATTAAGTTTTAAACAAAATCCTGAAGGTAAATCTAGTCTATAAGTCCCCACGCGTTCAACATTCACTCGTGCTCCATTTCCAACGCATAGGTCCACCTCTCATGGTCTGACCTTTCTGTTGTTAGTCAGACCTTTCACATTATTACAAATGTGAGAGCAACATGTGGTATCCAATACCCAGCAGTGAGAGTTACTTATAGACATATTTATTTCAATGACAAACATACATTGTCCAACAGGTTCAGAAGCACCTAGTGTCTTGTCTTCTCTTGGATTTGTGCAATTCCCTCATAAGTTTTAGCATATTGTGAAGTTCTGGAAGATTCACCTTGGTTCCATTCATGTTGAAGTTCACAATGAAATTCTCAAATGAACCAGAAAACGAATTCAGGATCAGGTTGATAGAGACATTTACAAGCAGTTTCGTTTCAATCGAAGCCAATATCTTTATTAACCCAATCATCTTCAGAACATGCGCTGACACTGGACCCCCTTCGTTCAGCTTACACTTGAAAAGATCTCTCAACAGTTCATACTCCATTGTCTGAGACTATGAGTCATAGATATTCTTCAAATGTTCTAGCATCTCGTTGGGACCCATGTTTTCATGTTGACTCTGTAACTCTACAGTCATGGAGGACAACATTATACATTGTGTCAGGGTAGAATTGTCTAGATGTTTCTGATAAGCCGTCTTGTCAAATAGGACATTCTCAACAAAATCATTAGCAGAGACTGTTGGGAATGTTGTGTCTAACACATACTCAATTCTTTCTAGTTTTAACACCAACCGCAGATTTATTAACCAGTCAGGAAAGTTTGCTCCAGTCAATTTGTTAGTTTCAACCAACATTTTAAGTAACAGATTCGACATTGTATACTGAAGAAAAGATAGACTTGAAATTAACATCCTAATGTAATTTCTATTGAACACATTCGTTAACTAACTAACATGGTCTTTTATTTAATTAGCTCTCACTATTTTAACATACTCTTTTATCCTATGAAAAAATACGGACTCATATCAAATATGGTCATAATGGGTCGAGATCCAGACTCATGTTGTCTCCGCGTTTGCTGAGGCTGATAACTTCAACAACATGATCCGGTAGGTCTCTAAACCAATTACAAACAATTTGTAACTCTTGGTTGACCGAATGTTCTAAACAAATACGATATGCGTCCCTCGGTTGTCCGACACTAGGGCGCCAAGACAGCCTAGCAAGTCAACCCCGTTATACGACTGCAATTATGTATCTATGTGGGTTTTGCCTTCATCGAGCAAACACTGGGGTGTAAATACTCACGAAGGTTTATCACCTACTACTACATTTATATGCATCTATGAAATGGTCTGAGTCCTCGTAGACTTAGAGCAAATGCTGGGGCATAAATACTCATCTCGCCGAAAAGGATTTTGCACCACAATCAATTATAATGGATGACGCGTTCATTTTAAATGAGACTTGTATTAAATTTGGGAAATATTTTAATTCAGGGTTATATTCAAGATCAACTATCACATGTTTCAAACATCACTCAAAGCATTTAAAATATGTATTTGGGCGCTGCCTACCCAAGCATGATTGCGGACTCTAAACTAGTTTTGGGAGCCGACTACCCAAGCATGATTGCGAACTCTAAACTAATTTTGGGCACCGCCTACCCAAACATGATTTGCGGACTCTAAAATTTAGTAAAGTAAATGACGATCATTTAACATGTAAACAGTATACCAACATACTGTGTAATAATAATCATAGATTAAATTTTGAAAAACTGAGATTTCAACTCCCTAGAAATCAGGCACCGCGGCGCTCCACCAAGAAGTCGCGGCTCTGCACAGGAAAAAACTTTCAGTTTCTGTTTCTGTGAATTAGGGTCACGTCGCTTAAGTTCCAAAAAGTCCCGAATTTTAAACGAAACTTTTAATCACGGCCCTAATAATTATAGTGACTGGCGCTGCGGCGCTCCAACATGGAGCCGCGGCACCGCCGTGAAACCCTAGTTGGCGTCGCGACGCCGACGTCCTTTTCAGAGCAGTTTTCGTGCTGATTTTCTAAAAATCATCCAGCCCCTAAATCTAATTTAGGGTTTAGATTACGGGTCCTTTACTACCACCCACAATTATCAATAACACACATGTCGACCATCATCCATTCCTACACGTTCTTCGTCGTGCACCATGTTCGCAATGAACCGGTTTCTGCACAAGGCTCAGTTCGTGCTAGAACGGAATGACTTCCTCGATTTAGCGTAGTTGATAATTTAGGGTGATTACAAAAGTCAATCGCTCAGTCAAAGTCTGTCAGATTACAATAGCCTTGTTTTAATTCAGATTAAAATTATTTTTATGTTTAATCCATATTATTATATCTTTCAATTTGTTACGTAACCATTGAATCAGTTTGAGCTCTGATACCACTGTAGGTTTTTATTGGGTCTAAAAATATAAGTAAGACACAACGGAAGTTTAAAATTTTATTAACTTACTTGACCCAACAATTCCGTCTCTGGTATGATTATGTTACAATTGAAACCTGTAAAGACATGAGAAACAAACTTACAGTTGATATTCTTAAGTATCTACTAAAAGATGCGCACGCGATTGTGTCACGACCCGAACCCGGGCCCGTGACTGGTGCCTTACCCCGGGCACCCTAGTGATACAACATCAGAGAAAAACCAGCGGAAATAAAAACTTAAACATTTAAATAGACATGGATCAAGATAAAGAAAATAGGCCAACCAAAATGGTTGCCTTTCAACATATATATATACAAAGACATTTTGAGCGATTTACAATCCTTACAACCCCGCCACCCCGGCTGCACTTCTAAGATTTATACAACAACTATGGCGACGGGGCCCCGCCATACCACGAATGTACAAGAACCTGCACTCGGTGGTAACATACCAATGATAAGCCTCCGAAGGAACGGAGCTACCCAAGACGCTGAAAGGAGATCCTAAAAGCGGGGATCGAAATGATGTACCTCTACTGCGGCATGAGCGCGGCCGAAGGAGGTCGAGACAACAGTACAGTATGTGAAGCGTAAAGTACTATAAATGAAATCATAGCGATCATATAAAGCGGGAGACATGTATGATAACCAAACTACGATACAACATATAAACAATCATATCAAGTCAGGGACTCACGCCCTCCAAATCATCACTCGTGCCCGTGGAATTCCTTCCTCACCGCCGGCAGTCTATGATATGATAGCAACAAGACAGCAATCCAAATGGGAGCATACCCGTGCGCTACGCATCGTGTCAGTATGTCCAAAAGGAAACACTAAGACAACATTCCAAAAGGAACCATACGTGCGCTACGATCGTGTCGATGTCGAAGGAAACAATAAGACGACATTCCAAATGGAAGCATACCCGTGCGCTACGCATCGTGTCAGTATGTCCAAAAAGGAAACAACAAGGCGGCAATCAAAATGGAAGCATACCCGTGCGCTACGCATCGTGTCAGTATGTCCAAAGCGTTTAGCAAAAGTAGCACTATCAACAGGAACGTACCCGTGGAATTTCTCCGTCACTGCCGGCACGTCCAAGTAAGTTCTCAACAAGTCAACCGACCCTCCATCGAGAGACGCGGTAGTATAGAAACACAATTCTTGCACAACAAAGGCTATCACAACAAGCATAGGCAAGTTTCACAACAACAAGCATAGGCAAGTTTCACAACAACAAGCATAGGCAAGTTTCACAACAACAAGCATAGGCAAGTTTCACAACAACAAGCATAGGCAAGTTATACACAACTCAAAGTACTTTCATTTTATGCCAAAGTCCGGGTTTTAACCCTAAAGTACTACGTACGTTAAATTCCTTTTAAAGAGATCCATTCCTTTTATAAAAGTCACCCGATACCCGTAGTATAAAAATAGAGTGACTTACATCTTTTAAGTAAACCAAAATAACTTCCATACTTTCCTTTTTAAAACCAATTAAGGCAATACCAAGCCTTCTTTTTAGACCAAAACACTTCTCTTTTTAAAGCCAAGTTACCATATTAAAACCAATGATAAAACCTTTTTTTCATAAAATCGTTATAACTCACTTCCCATAAAGCTTGTTATAACACTTTATGTTTTAAACCAATTTAAGACACAACAACGCCTTTCCTTTTCCGTAAAGTTCCAGTTTGCCTAATTTCAATTACTCAAGTCTCTTTTTAGAAAAGTTTCATAGTTCAATGTCTTACTCTCTTTTAAAACAATTGAGTAACATATGCCATGGTAGTAGGTTATTCTTGTTCATAAATCTTATTAAGCAGCCATGATCTAGGAAATGTAATATCATTTTGTCTCATCTTAGCTTCTATGCAGATGGAGGTTTCTACTGGTTTTAATAATACTTCATTATTCAATACATTTTCCTTTATTAACGCTGCAGTGGTTTGTCGATACACATTCTGATTTCCGAAATCAGTAAAACATTATTCCTTTTAAAAACCACGTACTCATTACTCACGAATGAGGTTTCACACAAAACTCATATTAATTCATTTAAGTTAAGTCTCTTATCTTATAAGATCAAGTCTCTTAACTTCTAAAATCAAGAAACCATTTTCTTTACCTCTCTTAAGGCGTTATACCTAACTCATATAAAGCTAGTATAACTCTTTTTAAAACCTTTAAAACCAAGTGTTACTCTTCTTTCAAAAATGGTTTCTTAACTCTTGTGACATACTTCAAGTTTCTTATTATTCGGGCTTAAGTCAAAGACATTGCCGTACAACCACGTTCAATTAGCACACGACGTCTACCGTACTATATATTATTCGGCTTAAGTCAAAAGACATTGCCGTACAACCACGTTCAATTAGCACACGACGTCTCACCGTACTATATATTATTCAGCTTAAGTCAAAAGACATCATTGCACTATATATATCTTCCTTTAAAATATCATGCTCAAGAGTATAGGAAGAATCACATACCGCGACGATTATCGACTATAAGCAAAACGCCCACGGCTATAACCCGCTAACCTTGTCCACCTTCTAAGTAGCACGTGCTACTTGCAAAACATTCAACCAATAAAGGTTATCGATCAGAATACACTCCTATGTAAGTACAAATAACTTCTACTTATGTTCTTCGAAGTGATTTGATTCAATCCTTTTCGTAATATCCTTCTATTAAAGTTCTAATCTCTTCTATGAATCTTATATTCATTTCTATACAACTACAGTAAGTAATTTACAATTACAATTGAAGGTCAAGAGTATTTACCTCGATGAGCCCATAAATTATCCAAGTATAATGTCGCTCCTGAGCAACGTTAAGCTCCTACTCCGAGTGCTCCAACCCGCTCCAAACAACCCTTAGAAGTTCTACGCAACTTCTACTTAACACTTCAACCGACTATGAAGGTTTTCCTTAGGGTTTCGTTTAGTGGCTAAAGAAAGTATAATAGTATTTTCTGGGCTTTTGTATAAGTGTAACCTTGGGAATACTACAAGGTATTTGGGCCAAGGTATTTGGGCATTATAACAATACTAGAGAGTATTTCTATACCACAACAAGGGTATTATACTAAAACAACTAGGCAGTGGGTACCGGCTAGACACCACAAAGGGGAGGGGTGGCTCTCGCCAAGGCTACCACAAAGGGGAGGGGGTGTGGCGGACGAGAGCACAAGAGGGAGAGGGAGGGTTTTTGCCTTAGAAGTTTTCAAGTGAGGATGAAGAAAGTCTTCAACTTAGGGGAGTATTTATAGGCTAACCAAAGGCCAACCAATGGCCAAGATGAAGACAAGTGTGGTGCAAGTGTAGGGCTAGATTTTAACCATGTGGACCTTATCCATCTACCACACAACTTGCACAAAATATCCTACCAACTAAAGTGCTCTCTTTTTCGTCCCTTAGCCGCCCCACTTCTTCCAATGTGAGGGTGACACATGCCACCCTCCCGTTGGTCCAAAATGTTTCGTCTCTCGGAAAAATCCGCAAAAATTATAAATGACATAGCCGGAATTTTCCCTTCGCAAGTTTAGTAAAACGTTTCGTCGAAAAACGATTCTTTTTGGCACTTGTGTACAAATTTCGAACTTGCCAAATCTTTAAGGCTCAAATTTTGTACGTACGCCCTCACGTACATACTCTGGAAATACGGGGTATAACAGATTGTCTCCTCGGGTGCAAGTCTTCGCTACAGTATACTCCTCTGTCAGGAAAGCCATAAAATCTTGGCAGAGGTTTGAGAGTATTTTAATTCCTGAACTCTGAGTTCACAAAGTAAGAATTTAAGTGTAAATTCTATGTAGAATCATTAACCTAAATTACGAGGTTAAGTGTTGAATATATAGGGGAGATTAGAATTCAAATTAGACTGGGATTATGCTTAAAAACCTGTCCCAAAACCGAAGTTCTGTGGGCGGAATCTGGGCCCATCGTTTATACGATCTTGGCGGCTCGACCTGCGAGGCGCATACTATCCACTTTATTGTAAGTTTCAGCACGTTTTAATTTTAATTAAATCCAAATCTAATTTTGACTTAATTAATTAATTTCCATCAAATGGAATTTATCTCATAATTTATTATTGGTTAAAATATCTCGATTCTAAATCGAATATTTTATACTCTTTCAATATACCCTTAGACCGAAAAGACAATCGACTTAGTGTGATCTTTTAGGCCTTCACATATCGACACTTAATCTAACTAAGGTTCACACAGAACTCCTAGACTGCGCCATATAACGAACTCAATATGTGAAGTACGTTTACAAGACTCTTAGTAAACACAACCCCTATGTGGGATGATAAATTTCTTTCATTCGCAACACACTCGATCAAGCTTAGAATTTGTCAAATGTCTATCCAAATGACTTGATCACTTTATTTCATCTATATTAATCGACAACTAGATCATATCTTAAATATGTCTCTTGCATTGACTAATGACTTGGTTGACCTAATATCACTGAGAAGCTGAGTGTTCTCTCGAATATCTAATCGAGGAATGAATCATATTCTTGGCTCAACTACCACCTTAGTGTGTATCGCAATGTACCAAATTCAAGTCATGTCTTATCATATAAGGAATTTAAGCTTAGGACGGGATCAAAGTACATTACTCTACAAACCAGGTGCGTATTGACCTCAAGTCAAAGGACTTTTATCTCCCACATGCTGATAATACTTTAGACATGTATAACAAATAATTTATCAACAGGGCATGTCAATACCCTCTAAGAGTATTCATGTGTTCATCACTAGCAATCATTACTAGTAGTAAGTTAGACGTACTACATTCTCTAAGAATGTGATGCATATCACATGTCGACTTATAATATATCATTGATATCTCATTCTCAATGATCATCAGTCGAGACTACTTTAAGAACTACGCTCAACGTTAGCTCAAGGGATGCACATTAATGAATAATACAAACAATCAAATAATAATTCTGTAATTGCAAAATGCCATAAATATATTAATTTCATTAATAATACGAATGTGTTCAAGTACATCAAATGATTGTCTCTAGGATATATATACTTTCAATTAAGGCATTCATATTATCATATTAAGTTAATTGTAGTCACTTTAACATGTCACCTATATTTATTTGATAATGATGAGAAGATTTGAACATGATATGTGGTTATAAGTATGTTTAGTACATTTATGAAGCATGTTTAGTTATTCGAAAAGAGTACAGTACTCCTTAATCATCTTAGATAGCATTGTAGTGTCGATATAAGTTAAAAATAAGTTATTCTTGCTTAAATTGTATATGTAGGGATCTGTGTGGTTAAGGAATATAAAAACTTTCTCCTTTATTTTCCCTCTGTATTTAATTTAACTCAAGATGAATCATGTTTGGTATGACCGCAACTTTGTGTTAAAATGGTACTAGAAACTAGGAATCTGTTTAGCTCATTATTCAAATATTTGCACAATTGCACTGCTTTGAGTTTTAGATGAATTTTGGTGAATGTGAGATGCTCTGTTTGTATACTTAAAAATCAAGTCTAGTTCGTATCCTATTAAGAATGCATCTGCTGGGTTAGGAGATGTACGTGTTTTGATCTATTCAGCTTGTGTGTCCATATTGTTCCCATTCCTGTTAACTTGAGTTTGATCAGTCTGATATAGCTTCTATGGTCAACCTAGTTTGTGTTATCTAGATTCTTAGGTCTGTGCTATTGTTTGGTATTCTTGTAAAGTTCAGTACTGCATGTTCTACCAATTTGCACTATGAAATATTTGTGTGTTGAATTAGTCCACCTGGGCAGGGGCGGATCTACCGAATTTAAAGTGATTGTTCAAAAAACAAATCACAGCGTTATATAAGGGAATGAGGATGTTGTGCTTATTCAAAAGTGAAAAATAGCACTGCAACAATTGTGCACAGCTTGTTCAACTGAACAAGTGTGTACACTGTGGCTCCGCCACTGACCCTGGGTCTCCAAGACATATTTCAAACTCATGAAACCACCTGTATGATGAATTAAGCCATTTCTGTGAGCATTTTATGCAGTTTAACACCACTCACTGCCATGCCATGTCCCCACTCGTGTGTATTTGAAACCTATTAAGTGTTTGAAAAATTTACCTAGTTGGATTGAGTTTATCTCGTCCTTAATGACTTGAAGACAATGGGGCCCCGCATGTCGGAAATACGTTTTTCATACACATGCACACGTCGTACAATATCTAGCTAAATTTCACGTAGTGAAAGAGATGTTGACACACATATTAAAGTGTTCGTAAGTTAGGTAAGGATGGACGTTTAATTGACAAAATTAATGTGTCTCCCACGACGGTATATTTAAAGAAGAAATGTGCAAAAACACAAAAAATGGGGAAGGGTCGCGGCCCTTCAGCTAGGGGCCGCGGCTCCTAATTTCCAGTAAGTCCAGAATTTTTTGCTGAATTAGGGCCGCGACCCTTCCAGTTAAGGTCGCGCCCTTCCCGCCCAAAGGAATGTAAATTGGATAGAATCTTCTGGATTTTGATCTCTTTGGAAATACCAAATCTTATCCAACCTTTGGCATGTTCAAGATGACTTTTTGTGAGATCAAAGCAACCCATTTGAAGTATTCACACAAGCTTGTGTATAGTATTTTGCAACTATAAATAGATCTTGAATTTTCAGATTTACATACTCTTTGCAATTACAAAAATCTGAAACTTGTTGAGAGCTCTTATTCTATTCTAGCAATCTCTTGTTTTGTTTCTTCTACAAGGACTCTCAAGTATTTGGCTTGTGCTTGAGAGAGTATTGTAGTTTTATCTTGGGAGACTATTACCCATCTACCGTAAGCCATTATATACGGGGGTAATTTTGTCTTAAGGAGAGATTGTCAAACAATTGACTCGACGAACATTGCACTACGCTTTCATTTGTTTGTTGAATTGTTTCAGACAGGTGTCCAAACTAACTTATGGAAATCAAAGTCATCATGAATCAGATTTCAAGAGACGAAGACTAGAAGCCTGTTATTTCCATTATTTTGTAACTACTACAATCATACATGTTGTATGTAGTTTTGTATTTCCTTTCGACCATACTTGTAAAAGTATTGTACTATTCCCCGTAAAGCACCATATTTTACAACATTAAGTGCTTTGTAGACATGTTAGTCTAAGTTAATATACATAAAGCACATTTGCATTCTACCTGAATTCATGACTGCCCACTTAATATTCTTAGCTTGTAGCTTTTCAACATAAGTATCCATGCATGTCTGCTAGATCCTTGTTTTACATATATACATCTTATTGGGTAATTTAAACCACATGTCTAGGAACATACTAGCTCATAGTCATGCTTTTTCTTTATTTATATCAATTGAGAGCATGTTTGAGTAACTTGGCTATGCCATGTCTCAAGTTTTAAAGAAGTCCAGGAACTCAATAGTTGTTTATGCCTATATGCTTATGTGTAATGTGAATATCAGTCCTTCCTGTTGCACAATTATATTGGACCTACTAGGATTAGGCGACTTAGTTGAACACTTAGTTAAAATAAGGATTGATTTGAGTTTGTGTGTATTGTGGTGTTTGGTATCTGTTTAATATAGACCATGTCTAGACTGATCTCATGCTTAATTCAGGTTAAGAGGCTCTTCTTTTGAAACTAGTGCTGAATATCATTATGTATACTTGGTAGGCTATTGAGTGTCAAATTACATCATGTTTGTTAATTTCCAAATGGTCAAGAGATAAGCATGCCTGTTTTGCCCTGTCTAAACTTTCAAGTCATGTCCTATGTTGTTTTTAAGTCCTGTAATGATTAGGAATCCCTAATATGTAAATATGTTAGCAGTATTAGTATGAGTAGAGTGCCATGTTTGAGTTGCAATGATTTTGTCTTCACGGTTTGAGCTAGACATATGTGAGATAGTTAAGTGTTTGTGGGTAATATGCATGATGTATGCCTGTGTTTGTGTTTGTGGGTGATATGTGAAAGTATATGTATGTTTTAGAGACAATCTGTATTAGGATAAATGTATTTTATACACATTCGTATTGATATATAATAATGTTGATTATTATTATGGCATTGCATTTGTTGAATTATTAATTGATTGTCTATAATATTCTATAAATGCATCCCTAGAGGTTACGTGGTTATTAATGGAGTGAGAATTAATATCATAGTGTGACGCTCTTAAACTGCCTCGACTAATGATCATCAAGATTGGAATATTGATGATATGTTATATGTCGACATGTTGTCTGCATCATATCCTTCGGAGATGTAGTATGTCTCACTTGCTACGAGTTATGACAACTCGTGATGGACACATGGATACTTGTTGAAGTATTGGTATACCCTACTGATATGCTATTTGTTTTATATGTCTTTAGTGTATTCAGTGTGTGGGAGATAGAAGTCCTTAGACTTGAGGTCGATATCACCTTATTTACGAAGCAATATGCTTTGATCCTGTCCTAAGCTCAAATGCCTTATAGGTTGAGACACGATTTGTTTTGGGTACATTGCAAAGTAGATTAAAGGTGGTAGTTGAGCCAAGAATAGGATTCATTCTGTCACACCCCGAAAATCGGGCCCGTGACTGGTGCCTTACCCCGGGCACCCTAGCGATACATACATCAGAGAAAATCAGCGGAACATAAAACATGAGTCATTAAACAAGAGATATAATAAATAAACAAAGCAACCAAAGCAGTTGCCTTCGGATAAACATAAAACTCGAATGCTTTAATCCTTTTACAACCACGCCTACAACAAGATTACTGCACTTAAGATTTATTAACGACTATGACGGGACAGGGCCCCGCCATACCCCTGAATGTACAAGAACCTACAACTCAGGGAACACATACCAAAAGATAAGCCTCCGGAGAAACGGAGCTTCCCAATGCGCTGAACGGTGATCCTATGAGCGAGGATCCACGACCGATGTACCTCTACCTGCGGCATGAACGCAGCCCCCCGAAGGAGGTCAGTACAACAGGTACCAAGTATGTGAAACTGTACAATGCTGTAAATGAAGTCATAACAGTCTATTCAAAGCAGGAGACATGTATGATAGCCAAACTACAGCACACCACATATAACAGTTATATCAAGTCAGGGTCTCACGCCCACAACATCAATCATGCCCGTGGAATACCTTCCTCACTGCCGGCAGTCGATGATATGATAACAACAAGACAGCAATCCAAATGGAAGCATACCCGTGCGCTACGCATCGTGTCAGTATGTCCAAAGGGAAACAATAAGACAACATTCCAAATGGACGCATACCCGTGCGCTACGCATCGTGTCAGTATGTCCAAAGGGAAACAATAGGACAGCATTCCAAATGGACGCATACCCGTGCGCTACGCATCGTGTCAGTATGTCCAAAAGGAAATCACAAGGCGATAATCAAAATGGAAACATACCCGTGCGCTACGCATCGTGTCAGTATATCCAAAGCGATTAACCACAAGACCTTAACCAAAATGGAAGCATACCCGTGCGCTACGCATCGTGTCAGTATGTCCAAAGCGATTAACAACAATAATACTATCAACGCGAACGCACTGTGGAATTTCTCCGCACCGCCAAGACGCCCAAGTAAGTTCTCAACTGGCCAACCGACTTCATCGAGACGCGGTAACACGTAAAACACAACGCTTGTACAATAAGGCTATCATCACAAGCATAGGCAAGTTTCACAACAACAAGCATAGGCAGTTTAACACATCTCAAATTACTTTCATTTTATGCCAAAGTCCGGTTTTAACCCCAAAGTACTACATCGTTAAGTTCTTTTAAAAGAGATCCATTACTTTTATAAAAGTCACCCGATACCCGTAGTATTAGAATGACCAACCCATCTTCCTTTTCAAAATCAAGTAACAACATTCTTTTCCTAAGTTCCGCTTGCCTAGTTTCAATTACTCAAGCTTCTCATTTTCAAATGGTTTCATAGTTCCCAAACTTAATCACTTGATTCCTTTTAGAACAATTGAGTAACATATGTCATATATGTGAGTAGTTTATTCTTGTTTATAACGATCTTATTACAATGAAGCATGATCTAGAAAATGTAATATCATTTTGTCTCATCTTAGCTTCTGCGGATGGAGGTTTCTACCGGGTTTTAATACAAATACATCATTATTCAATACATTTTCCTTTATTAACGCTGCGGTGGTCCTGTCGATACACATTCTCGATTCTCGAAATCGTGAAACATTATCCCTTTAAAACCAAGTACTCATTACTCACGAATGAGGTTTCACACAACATCCACATTAAAACAAATAAGTTAAGTCTCTTATCTTATAAGATCAAGTCTCTTAACTTCTAACATCAGTAAACCATTTTCACCTACATAAGGTCGTTATAACTAACTTCCCATAAAGTTATTATAACACCCTATGTTTTAAACCAACCAAATCACTTAGCACATGTACGTCTACCGTACTACATAGTTCACAACAATCATGCTAGAAAAGATAGGAAGAGGTTCACATACCTCGCGACGATTTATCGACAATAAGCAAAATGCTCCAAGTACTACAACCTTGCTAGCCCTTTCCGCTCCTCGAGTAGAATACGCTACTCTTAGTACTTTCACCTAAAAAGGCCACAACTTCTATTAACCTAAAAACACAAGGTTCCATTTCTACGTAAAATTAGAAGACCTTCCCCGCAACAACAGTAAATCTCCTCTCTATCGAGGCCGCTACCTAGCCAACTGCGTGGGTTCACACGTCTAACCGGACGTGTACAATTCTACTCGAGAATACTACACAAGTCTCGCAATACACCTATGTAAATACATTCGATTCTTTTCTTTATTCTTCAGCTTAAGTCAAAAGACATTGCCATGATTAAGCTTAGTTCTATATATAGTATACTTCAACTATATATTCAACAACATGTAAATTCAATTACCAAATAGAGGACAAGATAATTACCTCGATAAGCCCATAATTATCCAAGTTAAATGTCGATCCTTAGCAACGTTTAGCTCCAACTCCGGTGCTCCATCCCGCTCCAAACAACCCTTAGAAGTTCTAACCAACTTCTACCTAAATACTTCAATCAAACAATGAAGATTTCCTTGGTTTCGGTTTGAGACCAAAGGGACAAAAGGTAGTATTTCCTGCTCTACGATAGAGGTATCTTTGGAATACTACAAGGTACAAGGCTAAGGTATTTTGGGCATTATAACAATACTTGAAGACAACTTCTACCAAGGGGTACCTCTAAAACACTCCAAGATAGTGGGGTTTCTACCAGTGGCCTTGACAAGGAGGAACTCTGTTCAAGGCCTCACAAGGTGGTGGGAGTTGGATCACACACCCCCAAAATCGGCCCGTGATCGGTGCCTTACCCCGGCACCTAGCGATCCAACATCGAGAAAACCAATGAAATAAAAACTTTAAACATGAAATAAGAGACATGATAAATAAACAAAGCAACCAAAACAGTTGCCTTCAAGATATATACATAAAACCCAACAGCTTATCCTTTTACAAACCCCGCCACAACAAAGCATGCACTTAAGATTTACAACAACTATGACGACAGTGGCTCGCCATACCCCGAGTACAAGAACCTACAACTCAGGGAAACATACCAAAGATAAGCCTCCGAAGGAACGGAGCTTTCCAACACGCTGAAAGGAGATCCTAAGAGCGAGGATCCACGAACGATGTACCTCTACCTGCGGCATGAACGCAGCCTCGGGCGAGGTCAAGATAACAGTGCAGTATGTGAAACTGAAATCATCAGAATGAAATCATAGTAGTCTATAAAGCAGAGACATGTATGATAACCAAACTACGCTCACCATAAATAAGCAAATATATCAAGTCGTGGACTCACGCCTCAAAGTCACCACTCAAATATAACTACGGGTCTCACGCCCACAACATCCATCATGTTCGCATCACGGCCGCATGCCCCTAATCGTGATCGGTGTAGACATGTCCATGATGCAACAATAATAACAAGCGCCGCATGGCCACATGCCCGGAATCGTGACGGTGTAGACATGCCCATGTAACCTCAATAACAATATACCGGGTGGTCAACCTCGCTACATGGCCACGCCCCGCAGACGGTGTAGACATGTCCATGTAACATTAATCACTCACGAACTCCACAGGGTGCATACCCGTGCGCTACGCATCGTGTCAGTATGTCCAAAGGGAAACAATAAGCCAAAGATTCCAAATGGAAACATACCCGCGCGCTACGATCGTGTCGTGATGCCCAAAGCGGAAACAATAAAGCAAAGATTCCAAATGGGAACATACCCGCGCCACGCATCGTGTCGGTATGCCCAAAGGGAAACAATAAAGCAAAGATTCCAAATGGGAACATACCCGCGCGCCACGATCGCGGTCGATGCCCAAAGGGAAACGAAAGCAAGATCACAATGGAAGCATACCCTTGCGCTACGCATCGTGTCAGTATGTCCAAAGCGATTAGCAAAAGTAACACAATCAACAGAACGCACTGCGGAATTTCTCCGCCGCCGCGACGCCCAAGTAAGTTATCAACAAGTCAACCTAACCTCCATCGATATACGAGTTAACACAGAAATACAACACTTGCACAACAAAGGCTATCATCACAAGCATAGGCAAGTTTCACAACAACAAGCATAGGCAAGTTTCACAACAACAAGCATAGGCAAGTTTCACAACAACAAGCATAGGCAAGTTTCACACAACTCAAAGTACTTTCATTTTATGCCAAAGTCCGGGTTTTTAACCCCAAAGTACTACATACGTTAAGTTCCTTAAAAGAGATCCATTACTTTTATCAAAGTCACCCGATACCCGTAGTATTAGAATGACCGACCCACATTCCTTTTCAAAATCAAGTAACAACATTCTTTTCCTAAGTTCCAGTTTGCCTAGTTTCAATTACTCAAGCTTCTCATTTTCAAATGGTTTCATAGTTCATAAACTTAATCACTTGATTCCGTTTTAGAACAATTGAGTAATATAAGTCTCACGTGAGTAGGTTATTCTTGTTTACAACATTCTTATTACAATGACCATGATCTAGAAAATGTAATATCATTTTGTCTCATCTTAGTTTCTATGCAGATGGAGGTTTCTACTGGTTTTAATACGATACAACATTATTCAATACATTTTCCTTTATTAACGCTGCAGTGGTCTGTCGATACACATTCTGATTTCCGAAATCAGTAAAACCTTATCCCTTTAAATAACACCAAGTACTCATTACTCACGAATGAGGTTTCACACAAACATCCACATTAAAACAAATAAGTTAAGTCTCTTATCTCATAAGATCAAGTCTCTTAACTTCTAACATCAGTAAACCATTTTCTTTACCTCTCTTAAGACATTATACCTAACTCCCCATAAAGCTAGTATAACTCTTTTTAAAACCTTTAAAACCAAGTGTTACTTTCCCTTCAAAACGATTTATAAATCTTTTGAAATACATCAAGTTCTTTATTATAACAAGCCAGTTATAATTCACATCAGTTACCTTTTAAAACCACAAAGTATTTTCTTACCTACATAAAGCTGTTATAACCAACTTCCCATAAAGCCGTTATAACACTTTATGTTTCAAACCAATCAAATACTTTAAACACATGTACGTCTACCGTACTACATAGTTACACACATATCATGCTAGAAGAGATAGGAAGAGGTTCACATACCTCGCGACGATTATCGACAATAAGCAAAATGCTCCAAGTACTACAACCTTGCTAGCCCTTTCCACTCCTCGAGTAGAATACGCTACTCTTAGTACTTTCACCTATAAAGGTCACAAACGTCTATTAACCCCAAAACACAAGTTTCTATCTTTCTATAGAAAATTCGGCAGCACCTCCCCCCCCCGCAACAGCGTAAATCTCCTCCTCTATCGAGGTCGGCTACCAAGCCACCGGGGTTAACACGCCTAACCTGACGCGTATAATTCTACACAAGTCTCATCGCAATACACCCTATGTAAATACTGATTCGATTCGATTCTTTATTCTTCAGGCTTAAGTCAAAAGACATTGCCGAATACTAAGTATAGTCCCATATATAGTATACTTCAACTATATATCCTAACAAACATGTAATTTCCAATTACAATAGAGGGATAAGATAATTACCTCGATAAGCCCAAAATTATCCGAGTTTAATGTCGCTTCCCGAGCAAGGTTTAGCTCCACTCAGCGCCCAAACCACCCCAAACAACCCTTAGAAGTTCTAACCAACTTCTACTCACATACCTCAACCAACGATGAAGATTTCCTTAGGGTTTCGGTTTGAGACTAAAAGGACGAAAGGTAGTATTTCCGGACTCTACGTAAAGAGGTATCTTTGGAATACTACAAGGCACAAGGCTAAGGTATTTTGGGCATTATAACAATACTAGGAGTATTTCTATACCACAACAAGGGTATTATACGAAACAACTAGGCAGTGGGTACCCCACGGCCAAGCCTCACTCTAAGGGGGGGGGGGGGGGGAGACCTCTCGGCCAAGCTCCACAAAGGGGGGGAGGCTTGGACGAATTTCAACTCACAAAGGGGGAGAGATTTCAAGACTTGGAAATTATTTTTGGATTAATAAAGTTCATCAACAAAGGGGTATTTATAGCAAACCCAAATGCCAACCAACGCCAAGATCAAGCCATGCAGGCAAGTGTAAGGCCTTGATCAAGCCAAGTGCACCCTAACTCCTACTCCACAAAACACGGCACAAGACAAGCCACAAAACAAGGCCAAAACAAGGCACAAAACAAGGAACCAATAGTGGCCAAAACGTGAGCCACAAAGATCAAGCCAATTCGTGAACCACCTCTTCCACTGACGCCACTGCTTCCAATGTGAGGGTGACACATGTCACCCTCCCGTTGGTCCAAAATGTTTCGCCTCTAAAAATCCGCAAAAATTAAAAAGGACATAGCGAATTTTCCTACGAAAGTCGTGGAAACGCTTCGTCGGAAAAACGACTCTAGTCGCACTTGTGCCCAAAGGTAACTTCGCTGCCACCTAAAGCGGGTGACACGTGTCACCCTCCTAATGGCCCTAAAAACGTCTTCAAAAATATCCACAATGGCCAAAATCTAAAACAAAGTGGGCTCCACAAAACCGTAAATTTCTCGTGGGCCCCACGTGACCATTTCCAAAATAAAATTCCATAATTCTAATATAATCTATGAAGTCCAAATACCAAACTGGGAATCCAATTCCCATTAACGAACCTTTTTCTTCACAAAACCGAAACTTTTCCGAAAACTCACATCTTTCTTTCTTTTCAAAATTTCTGCACTCGTGACGCACGCCCTCACAAACATACCCCGCAACTACGGGTATAACATTCTCCTCCTTAGAAACATTCGTCCGAATGTTCCTTCTCAATCGGATAACGATAAAGTTCCTCTAACAAGTTGCCAACGCCACACCGCCACGAAATAACGCGACGCCCCTTCTTTCCTTACTCGTCGTGCCTCTTCTCGAACACTTGAACTCTCCCAAGACGCACCATACTTCGCCGTTACTTCGCTCGAAAATCTCTGGAGTCACTACCTCCAAACTTGGTCATCTTACTAACCTCAAACTTCCTTAAGGCCATTCCCGCCTTTACGAACCGCTTCGTCGAACGCGCCCACGAACTCATACGATGATCATACAAACTTGGGCCTAGCATCCTCGTGACCCTACCACCGGCGGGACCACCCAGAACCGACCCCACCTCAATTCGCTACGGGTTGACCGTATCACATCCTTAACCCGACCCACAATCGCGTCAAGCCCTTGTTCCCGACACGAACAATCCTGCTAAATCACATCATGAAAGCTACCACTTCCATCTCACATTACCCGTGGACTGATCACTCAAATAAACCCCACGTATACTACGCACTCTGATAAAGGTCAAACATAAAACGAATCTTTTACTCAAGACGACCTTACCTCTAAGGTCTCAATCGTGATGCCTAAGGTTCACACTTACCATGTCCCCATACTTATCCTCCCACCTAAGCATGTTTTCTAACTCATAATTAACACAACGCTATCTGATCAACACTTAAGGTATACCCACCTTATCACATATACAAAACTCTGCTGGGGCTAGTGGCGTCGCAGAACTCCCGAATGAAGCACTACCCTAGGTAATGATTGGGCGTGCGCCCTCGTCCCTCCTCAGACTCAACTCGCAGCCTCCTCGGTCGCTTGCCCTCCTGGGCCCTGGTGGCCCTACGCGGAGGCATAACGATAAGGAAAAGAATTTCGTCGGAGGTCCAACTTACAACACGCCTCTAAGGCACGATCTCGTAATGAGAAGAATGGAAACCAATCTAAATGTCCTATAGCCTCACGACATAGATGTGGTGCACAACACACCGATAATCAAGACTCTACTAGACACGGTCTGTAGACACTTTCCGAGGATTAACTGCTCTGATACCACTATGTCACACCCCAAAAATCGGGCCCGTGACTGGTGCCTTACCCCGGGCACCCTAGCGATCCAACATCAGAGAAAACCAGCGGAAATAAAAACTTTAAACATGAAATGAGAGACATGATAAATAAACAGGCCAACCAAAACAGTTGCCAAGATATATACATAAAACCCGAACAGTTATCCTTTTACAAACCCCGCCCACAACAAAGCATGCACTTCTAAGATTTACAACAACTATGACGGGACAGGGCCCCGCCATACCCCTGAATGTACAAGAACCTACAACTCAGGGAAACATACCAAAGATAAGCCTCCGAAGGAACGGAGCTTTCCAACACGCTGAAATGAGATCCTAAGAGCGAGGATCCACGAACGATGTACCTCTACCTGCGGCATTTAACGCGGCCGGCGAGGTCAAGCATAACAGTGCCGAGTATGTGAAACTGAAAGTACTGTAAATGAAATCATAGTAGTCTATAAAGCAGGAGACATGTATGATAACCAAACTACAGTTCACCATAAATAAGCAGTCATATCAAGTCAGGGACTCACGCCCTCAAAGTCACCACTCAATATAACTATGGGTCTCACGCCCACAACATCCATCATGTTCCGTCATGGCCGCATGCCCTTAACATCGTCGTGTAGACATGTCCATGATGCAACACACACAAGCGCCGCCACATGCCCCCGAATCGTGATCGGTGTAGACATGCCCATGTAACCTCAATAACAATATCCGTGGTCAACCTCGCATACGGCCACATGCCCCGACCAGACGGTGTACGCCCATGTAACATTAATCAATCAAGAAATCCAGCGAGCATACCCGTGCGCCACGATCGTGGTCGATATGTCCAACGGGAAACAATAAGCCAGCATTCCAAAGGGAACCATACCCGGGCGCACGATCGTGTCAAGATGCCCAAAGGGAAACAATAAGCAAAGATTCCAAATGGAACATACCCGCAGCGCTACGATCGTGTCGGTATGCCCAAAGGGAAACAATAAAGCAAAGATTCCAAATGGGAACATACCTGCGCGCTACGTGATCGTGGTCAGATGCCCAAAGGGAAACAAGAAAGCGAGATCACAATGGAAGCATACCCGTGCGCTACGATCGTGGTCGGATGTCCAAAGCGATTAGCAAAAGTAACACAATCAGCGAACGCACTGCGGAATTTCTCCGCCACCGCCAGACGTCCAAGTAAGTTCTCAACAAGTCAACCGACCCTCCATCGAGAGACGCGGTAACATAGAAATACAACACTTGCACAACAAAGGCTATCATCACAAGCATAGGCAAGTTTCACAACAACAAGCATAGGCAAGTTTCACAACAACAAGCATAGGCAAGTTTCACAACAACAAGCATAGGCAAGTTTCACACAACTCAAAGTACTTTCATTTTATGCCAAAGTCCGGGTTTTTAACCCCAAAGTACTACATACGTTAAGTTCCTTAAAAGAGATCCATTACTTTTATCAAAGTCACCCGATACCCGTAGTATTAGAATGACCGACCCACATTCCTTTTCAAAATCAAGTAACAACATTCTTTTCCTAAGTTCCAGTTTGCCTAGTTTCAATTACTCAAGCTTCTCATTTTCAAATGGTTTCATAGTTCATAAACTTAATCACTTGATTCCTTTTAGAACAATTGAGTAATATATGTCTCACGTGAGAGTAGGTTATTCTTGTTTACAACATTCTTATTACAAAGCATGATCTAGAAAATGTAATATCATTTTGTCTCATCTTAGTTTCTATGCAGATGGAGGTTTCTACCGGGTTTTAATACGATACAACATTATTCAATACATTTTCCTTTATTAACGCTGCAGTTGGTCCTGTCGATACACATTCGATTTCAAATCAAGAAACCTTATCCCTTTAAATAACACCAAGTACTCATTACTCACGAATGAGGTTTCACACAAACATCCACATTAAAACAAATAAGTTAAGTCTCTTATCTCATAAGATCAAGTCTCTTAACTTCTAACATCGAGAAACCATTTTCTTTACCTCTTAAGACATTATACCTAACTCCCCATAAAGCTAGTATAACTCTTTTAAAACCTTTAAAACCAAGTGTTACTTTCCCTTCAAAACGATTTATAAATCTTTTGAAATACATCAAGTTCTTTATTATAACAAGCCAGTTATAATTCACATCAGTTACCTTTTAACACCACAAAGTATTTTCTTACCTACATAAAGCTGTTATAACCAACTTCCCATAAAGCCGTTATAACACTTTATGTTTCAAACCAATCAAATACTTTAAACACACGTATCGCTCACCGTACTACATAGTTATACACATATCATGCTAGAGAAGATAGGAAGAGGTTCACATACCTCGCGACGATTATCGACAATAAGCAAAATGCTCCAAGTACTACAACCTTGCTAGCCCTTTCCACTCCTCGAGTAGAATACGCTACTCTTAGTACTTTCACCTATAAAGGTCACAAACGTCTATTAACCCCAAAACACAAGTTTCTATCTTTCTATAGAAAATTGGCAAAGACCTCCCGCAACAACGTAAATCTCCTCTTCATCGAGGTCGGCTACCAAGCCAACCAGGGGGTTAACACGCCTAACCTGGACGCTGCATAATTCTACACAAGTCTACTGCAATACAGTCCTATGTAAATACAGTTCAGTTCAGTTCTTTATTCTTCAGGCTTAAGTCAAAAGACATTGCCGAATACTAAGTATAGTCCCATATATAGTATACTTCAACTATATATCCTAACAAACATGTAATTTCCAATTACAATAGAGGGATAAGATAATTACCTCGATAAGCCCAAAAATTATCCGAGTTTAATGTCGCTCCTGAGCAAGGTTTAGCTCCACATGCGCTCCAAACCACCCCAAACAACCCTTAGAAGTTCTAACCAACTTCTACTCACATACCTCAACCAACGATGAAGATTTCCTTAGGGTTTCGGTTTGAGACTAAAAGGACGAAAGGTAGTATTTCCGGACTCTACGTAAAGAGGTATCTTTGGAATACTACAAGGCACAAGGCTAAGGTATTTTGGGCATTATAACAATACTAGGGGAGTATTTCTATACCACAACAAGGGGTATTATACGAAAACAACTAGGCTAGGGGGGGGGGGGTGACCTCTCGGCCAAGCTCCACACAGGGGGGGAGGGCTTGGACGAATTTCAACTCACAAAGGGGGAGAGATTTCAAGACTTGGAAATGATTTTTGGATGAAGAAAGTTCATCAACTAAGGGGGTATTTATAGCAAACCCAAATGCCAACCAATGGCCAAGATCAAGCCATGTGCAAGGCAAGTGTAAGGCCTTGATCAAGCCAAGTGCACCCTAACTCCTACTCCACAAAACATGGCACAAGACAAGCCACAAAACAAGGCCAAAACAAGGCACAAAACAAGGAACCAATAGGGCCAAAACGTGAGCCACAAAGATCAAGCCAATTCGCGAACCACCTCTTCCACTGACGCCCACTGCTTCAATGCGAGGTGACACACGCCACCCTCCGTTGGTCCAAAATGTTTCGCCTCTCGGAAAAATCCGCAAAAATTAAAAAGGACATAGCCGAATTTTCCCTACGAAAGTCGTGGAAACGCTTTCGTCGGAAAACGACTCTGAGACTCGGCCCAAAGGTAACTTTGCCAAGCCACTTCAGCGGTGACACGTGTCACCTCCTAATGGCCCTAAAAACGCTCTTCAAAAATATCCACAATGGCCAAAATCTCGAAAACAAAGTGGGCCCCACAAAACCGTAAATTTCTCCCGTGGGCCCCACGTGACCATTTCCAAAAATAAAATTCCATAATTCTAATATAATCTATGAAGTCCAAATACCAAATCTGGGAATCCAATTCCCATTAACGAACCTTTTTCTTCACAAAAAACCG
The DNA here is from genome assembly GCA_029844215.1 of Przewalskia tangutica. Lineage (NCBI taxonomy): Eukaryota > Viridiplantae > Streptophyta > Magnoliopsida > Solanales > Solanaceae > Przewalskia > Przewalskia tangutica. The sequence goes on along the minus strand of CM056720.1, from coordinate 74,826,914 downwards.
GAAACTTTTCCGTCGAAAACTCACATCTTTCTTTCTTTTCAAAATTTCTGCCGTACTCTCGTACGTACGTCCTCACAAACATACCCTGCAACTACGGGGTATAACATGGACGAGAGCCAACAAGAGGGAGGAGAGGCTTTCAAGACTTAGACAAAGTGAGGAGTGAATGAATAAGTCTTCACAAGGGAGGGGTATTTATAGCAAAGCCAAAGGCCAACCAATGGCCAAGATCTAGCCAAGTGCTACACAAGTGTAAGGCCAAGATCAAGCCAAGTGCACCCTAGACCCTACTCCTTAAAACCCTCACAAATATCTACACAAATATCTTGCCCAACCCTATCTCCCAATCGTCCCATGTGCCGCCCACCTTGCCCACCAATGAGAGGATGCCACGCCGCCTCTCGTTGGTCCAAAATGTTCCGCCGGAAAAATCCGCAAAAATACAAACGACATAGCCGAATTTTCCTTCGCAGTTACGCGAAACGCTTCGCCAAAAACGACTCCAACCGTGTTGTGCACAAAGGTAAAATCGCCAAGGGTGCCACATGGGGTGACACGTGTCGCCCCGATTCGCCTGAATATTTCATCTTCCAAAATATCCAAAATACAGGAAATCTCAAAACAAAGCGGGCTCACAAAACCAGAATTTCTCCGTGGCCCCACGTGACCATTTCCAAAAATAAAATCTCAAAATTCTAATATAATCTATGAAGTCCAAATACCAAACTGGAATCCACCCCGTTAACGAACCTTTTTCCTTCACAAAACGGAAACTTTTCCGTGGAAAAATCACCTATTTCTTCCTTTCCAATCTTTCACGTATTCTCGCACGCACGCCCTCGCATACATACTCGAACTACGGGTATAACATTCTCCTCCTTAGAAACATTCGTCCCGAATGTTCCTTCTCAAGACGGATATCGAAGAAACATCTTGCAACAAAATTGCCCACGCCACATCTCGCCACGAAATAACACACGTTTTCCTCCTTCCTTACTCGTCGTGCCCTTCTCGAACACTTGAACTCTTCTAGTATACGCACCACACTTGATCATCGCCAGTTCCCAAAACCTTGAGTCACCACCTCCAAACTTGGTCATCTTACTAGCCGTAATATCCCCAAGGCCATTCCCGCATTCACGAACGATTCTGTCGAACACATCCACAAACTCATACGATGGTCATACAAACTTGGGCCTAGCATCCTCGTGACCTACCACTGGCGGACCACCTAACTGACCCCACCCCAAACCGGTTACGGGTTGACCCGCAAATGGTCCTCAACCCGACCCCCAACCGCCAAACTCTTGTTCCCGATCCGAACAATCTTACTAATTCACATCAAAGCTACCACTTCCATCTCACACTACCCACGACTCATCACACAGATAAATCCTACGTATACTACTCACCCTTATAAAGGTCAAACATAAAACGAATCTTATACTCAAGACGACCTTACCTCTAAGGTCTCAGTCGTGAAATAGTCTAAGGTTCACACTTACCATGCCCCATACGTAACCTTCCAACTAACCATGTATTCTAACTCACACATATCACAATGCTATCCGCATAGCACACAATAATGAGATCATCATAACAAGCATACCAAAACTCTAGAGGGTTAAGGATATACCTGAAGCTACCGCTCCACTCTAATCATAGGCCTGCCCTGCAGGGCGCATAGCTGTAGAAGGTGATGAACCAGCCACAAATCACGGGTGAGTCGTAACATCCGCGCTCCTTGGTCGGACACCTCGCAAATGGCCCCGCTGGCGCATGCAAAACAAACTCCCAATCTAGCACGACTCTCTCCAAAATGGAGTCTACCACAACGGTCACAACGAGGTGGTGGCTTCACCGTTAACACCGCTTCTCCCGAAAATCTGAACCTCGAGCCCGACCAGATCCAAGACGGTGGAGGACCACTCTGCATCGTGGGGGTATATAACTAGTTCACCGAGGCGGTCCGCCTCGAAAGTCACCAAAGGACCTGCTGTCCCGCCTCTTCTCACGATCGGTCATTCCTTCGACCCTCCGTGCCTCACATCCTAGTGCATGAGCTCGCATGCGGCAATGTCCATGCGGTTGAAGAGAAACACCCGCACAAGACTCACCATATAATCATCTAGCCTGACGTAGCGATGCACTCCTATCCTCCATATTCGCAACTAGCGCAGTACATATCGAGCCAAAGAATCGAACTCGACATTGTACTCGACGGCGCGCCTCTCGTCTCAAGAATAAAAATCTGTTACCCGCGCCTCTCATCTCGCGAGGCAAGAAGTGCGTGAGAAAGCCCTCAAAACTCATCCCATACTGCTGGAGTGCATGCTCTCCCGAAAGCTCCTATGAATCAAACCAATCGACTGCGGTATCACGCAGCCGATGCGACCCAAAGGTCACAGACTCGGTCTCGGAAGCCTTGATCACCGCGTGATCCGTAGAATCGCCGGATGAACTCCTGCGGATCATCCTCGAGCCTCGACCAGAAACTCGCGGGCTACAACTCGTAAAGTCCCGTAGCCTCAAACTATCCGCCGGTGAACCATCGGTGCATCGAATCTGAATCGCCAGATCCATTATCTCATATCCGCCACGACCGCCAATAATCGCCATCTCGCGACCATCTCCCCGCCTGCATCGGGACCTGAGGCTCGTATCAGAGTCTCGCAGCCATCGCTGCGCTTTAAACTCTGGCTGGCGGGCGTCCGCGAAACTCGCCGTCAAGCACTGTCTCGCTTGGCCGGCTGCGCTTCGAACTCCTCTCAGATCTCACTAGCGCCTCTCGCTGCCTTGCCCTTCGGCTCTGGTTGCACTGCGCGAGGCATAACGGTAAAACGAGATACGCCGAGGGGTCCAACTCACAACACACTCTAAGGCACGATCTCGTAATGAGAAGAAATGGAAACCAATCTAAATGTCTTATAGCCTCACGATTATAGATGTGGTGCACAACACACCGATAATCAAGACTTACTGTGACACGGTCAGACACTTTCCGAGGATTAATCGCTCGATACCACTATGTCACACCCCAAAATCGGGCTCGTGGATCGTGCCTTACCTGCACCCTAGAGATACATACATCGAGAAAATCAGCGAACATAAAACATGAGTCATTAAACAAGAGATATAATAAATAAACAAAGCAACCAAACAGCTTGCCTTCGATAAACATAAAACACAACAGCTTTAATCTTTTACAACCCCGCCACAACAAGATTACATGCACTTAAGATTTACAACGACTATGACGACAGGCCCCGCCATACCCCGAATGTACAAGAACCTACAACTCGTGGAACACATACCAAAAGATAAGCCTCGGAGAAACGGAGCTTCCAACGCTACCAACGGTGATCCTATGGCGAGGATCCACGGCCGATGTACTCTACCGCGCAGATGAACGCAGCCCAAGGAGGTCAAGACAACAGTACTAAGTATGTGAAACTGATAATGTCAGAATGAAGTCATAATACTATTCAAAGGTGAGACATGTATGATAGCCAAACTACAAAGACACCACATATAATGATTATATCAAGTCGTGGTCTCACGCCCACAACATCAATCATGCCTGTGGAATACCTTCTCACCGCCGGCAATGATGATATGATAACAACAAGACAGAATCCAAATGGAAGCATACCCGCGCGCCACGATCGTGTCGGTATGTCCAAAGGGAAACAATAAGACAACATTCCAAATGGACGATACCCGCGCGCCACGATCGTGTCAAGATGTCCAAAGGGAAACAATAGACAAAGATTCCAAATGGACGATACCCGCGCGCTACGATCGTGTCGGTATGTCCAAAAGGAAATCACAAGGCGATAATCAAAATGGAAACATACCCGCGGCGCTACGATCGTGCGAGATATCCAAAGCGACAACTACAAGACCTTAACCAAATGGAAGCATACCCGCGCCACGATCGTGTCGGTATGTCCAAAGCGACAACAATAATACTATCAACAGAACGTGCGCGGAATTTCTCCGCCACGCCGACGCCCAAGTAAGTTCTCAACTACCAACCGAATTCTATCGAGACGCGTAACACAGAAACACAACGCTTGTACAATAAGGCTATCATCACAAGATAGGCAAGTTTCACAACAACAAGCATAGTAAGTTTCACACAACTCAAAGTACTTTCATTTTATGCCAAAGTCCGGTTTTTAACCCCAAAGTACTACATACGTTAAGTTCTTTTAAAAGAGATCCATTACTTTTATAAAAGTCACCGATACGTAGTATTAGAATGACTAACCCATCTTCCTTTTCAAAATCAAGTAACAACATTCTTTTCCTAAGTTCCAGCTTTGCCTAGTTTCAATTACTCAAGCTTCTCATTTTCAAATGGTTTCATAGTTCCCAAACTTAATCACTTGATTCCTTTTAGAACAATTGAGTAACATATGTCATATATGTGAGTAGTTTATTCTTGTTTATAACGATCTTATTACAAAGAAATGCATGATCTAGAAAATGTAATATCATTTTGTCTCATCTTAGCTTCTATGCAGATGGAGGTTTCTACCGTTTTAATACAACACATCATTATTCAATACATTTTCCTTTATTAACGCCGCAGTTGTCCTGCCGATACACATTACGATTCCCAAATCAAGAAACATTATCCCTTTAAAACCAAGTACTCATTACTCACGAATGAGGTTTCACACAACATCCACATTAAAACAAATAAGTTAAGTCTCTTATCTTATAAGATCAAGTCTCTTAACTTCTAACATCAAGAAACCATTTTCACTCTACATAAGGTCGTTATAACTAACTTCCCATAAAGCTATTATAACACCCTATGTTTTAAACCAACCAAATCACTTAGCACACGTACGCTCACCGTACTACATAGTTCACAACAATCATGCTAGAAAAGGTAGGAAGAGGTTCACATACCTCGCGACGATTTATCGACAATAAGCAAAATGCTCCAAGCACTACAACCTTGCTAGCCCTTTCCACTCTCGAGTAGAATACGCTACTCTTAGTACTTTCACCTAAAAAGGCCACAACTTCTATTAACCTCAAAACACAAGGTTCCATTTCTCTACAGAAAATTGCAAAGACCTCCCCGCAACAACAGAATCTCCTCCTCTATCGAGGCCGCTACCTAGCCAACCAGTGGGTTTACACGCCTAACCTGACGTGTACAATTCTACTCGAGAATACTACACAAGTCTATCGCAATACGATCTATGTAAATACAGATTCTTTTCTTTATTCTTCAGCTTAAGTCAAAAGACATTGCCATGATTAAGCTTAGTTCTATATATAGTATACTTCAACTATATATTCAACAACATGTAAATTCCAATTACCAAATAGAGGGACAAGATAATTACCTCGATAAGCCCATAATTATCCAAGTTAAATGTCGATCCTTAGCAACGTTTAGCTCCAACTCCGTGCGCTCCATCCCGCTCCAAACAACCCTTAGAAGTTCTAACCAACTTCTACTCAAATACTTCAACCAACTATGAAGATTTCCTTAGGGTTTCGGTTTGAGACTAAAAGGACAAAAGGTAGTATTTCCGGACTCTACGTATAGAGGTATCTTTGGAATACTACAAGGTACAAGGCTAAGGTATTTTGGGCATTATAACAATACTTGGAAGACAACTTCTACCAAGGGAGGGTACCTCAAAAACACTCCAAGATAGTGGGTTTTCGCCAAAGGGCCTTGACAAGGAGGGGAACTCTCGGTTCAAGGCCTGCACAAAGTGGTGGGAGTTGGACGAGAGCCAACAAGAGGAGGAGAGGCTTTCAAGACTTAGACAAAGTGAGGAGTGAATGAATAAGTCTTCACGAGGAGGGTATTTATAGCAAAGCCAAAGGCCAACCAATGGCCAAGATCTAGCCAAGTGCTACACAAGTGTAAGGCCAAGATCAAGCCAAGTGCACCCTAGACCCTACTCCTTAAAACCTCACAAATATCTACACAAATATCTTGCCCAACCCTATCTCCCAATCGTCCCACGCGCCCACCTTGCCCACCAATGAGAGGGTGCCAAGTCGCCTCTCGTTGGTCCCAAATTTTCCGTCGCTCGAAAAATCCGCAAAAATACAAAGCGACATAGCCGAATTTTCCTTCGCAGTTACGAAAACGTTTTCGAAAACGACTCCAACCGGGTGCGCACAAAGGTAAAATCGCCAGGTGCCATGGGGTGACACGTGTCGCCCCGATTCGCCAGAATATTTCGTCTTAGAAAATATCCAAAACCGGAAATCTCAAAACAAAGCGGGCTCACAAAATAGAATTTCTCGTGGCCCCACGTGACCATTTCCGAAAATAAAATCTCAAAATTCTAATATAATCTATGAAGTCCAAATACCAAATCTGGGAATCCAATTCCCATTAACGAACCTTTTTCCTTCACAAAAACCGGAAACTTTTCCGTGGAAAAATCACATCTTTCTTCCTTTCCAATCTTTCTGTCGTATTCTCGTACGTACGTCCTCGCATACATACCCTGGAACTACGGGGTATAACACATTCCTCGAATGCATCTTCGAGAGAGCACTCGGGTTCTCATAAGACATTAGGTTGACTAAGTCATTGGCCAACGCAATGGACATGTCTTCGATATGGTCCTGTTGTCAACTAATGTAGATGAGATAGATTAATCAAGCCATTTGGATAGACACTTGACGAATTCTAAGCTTGGTTGAGTGTGTCGTGAATGAAATGATTTTATCTTCCCACATAGAGGTTCGGTTCACATATTTTGTGTAGCTAAACTTTACATATTGAGGTTCGCCTTGTGCGCTAGGGAGTTAGTGAAAATCCTAATGTAATTGGTGTCAATATGTAGAGGCCTGAAGGGTAAACACAAGTCAAATATTTCGTTGATTGAATGATGTAATTAGGAAGAGATTATATAAATGTTCGGTTGATAACCGAGACATTAAAAATGGAAGAAGGCTAAAAACTGGGCGAGGGCCGCGACTCTATTGATTAAGGGTCGCGGTGCCACTTACCAAGGGTTGCGGCTCTGAGGCGCGTCCAGGGGGTCCGAATGACTATTTTTGTTACACCCCGTATTTACAGGACATGTTTTAAGAACGTACGTGAGAATCCCAAATGTTAAGATTAGAGACTTGTAAAAATTTATCGGAATTATGGAATTGTCGGAAAACGTAATATTGTGACGAATGGGAGGGCGACACGTGTCACCCCCCTTATGTAGTCTTGGACGAAAATAGCATGGCCAAAAGGGTCATTTGACCATTATTAGGATGGCAAAGTCTTGCAAGTTGAAGAGCTTGATAAAATTGACTTAGTCAATGGGGCCACATGACTTGATATTTAAAAGAATTGCATCCAAGCCACACATTTGTACACATCTTGACCCTCCATGTTACTATATAGTAGTACTAGTAGCAAGACAACTTCTATACTTAGCCAAATTTTCAAGAAAATTTGAAGAACTCCAATAGGTGCTCTCGGGTTCACCTTGTCCAAAAAAAGAAAAAAATTTGTTTGTTGTCCATTAAGCTCTACACTTTAAACCAAGGTTCATGAGGGTATTGTAAGGGTATCTCAATAGAAAGATCCCAGAAAAATAGCGTTTTCGTATTAGTCGCAAGGTGAAAACCTAGTTGCTTTCCTAGGTTTTGATTGGAAGATTAAAGAAAAGTTGTTTGTGATATTCTAAGGGTCTCAAGTGGCGGATTGAAGTGTCTAGAAGAGGCTCTAAGTTGCTAGGGAGCGACTTCGGATTTGAAGTTGGACTAAGGCTCGTTGAGGTAACAATCTTGTTCTCTTAAAGTGTTACAAGATTACATATTGTTGTTAGCCTTACATTTTTACTAGCATGAAGTATATGTGTTGAAGATTTATAAGTGTTATGGATTGTTGTAGCCTAAAATCCGAAATGCCATATAAGTCATTTGAAGTTGGATTACAATTTGGTCGTTAATTAGAATCATCGCATGTTACTTACTTGAAGATTGTAGTGGTTATAATCGATTGCGACTTGATATAATGTATACTAAACAATTTGGATTGAAAAGGAATTGGATAAGAATTGGTGTTGTTGTATCTCAAGTTGCCGAATTTACACTTGTAGTTTGTACTAGTTTGATATCAATTGTGGGGCGGAATTTTACACGTCTAGTAGGCGTGTAATCCCTATTATTAATTACATTGTTGGGCCTTAAATGTGGCGTGTTTGGTTATTGAATTCGGCCTTGAAAAAGGTGGCAAAGTATGTAGAAACAAAGGAAGTGTTGTCCGATTTTTCATAGAATTTAGTGACTTTGCACTTATAATATTCTACGTTTAAAGTAAGAAGTTAATAGACGTATTATGGTCATTATAGGTTGACATACTACGATGCGGGATATTGTACTTAGCAAGTGGATTGACCAAGAGGTATGTAGAACTTTCCTATCTTTTGAGCATGAATAGTTGCACTTATATAGTGCGGTGAGCGTCAAGACTTTGATATCCTTTACTTATTTTAAGAATGGCCAAGTTGGGTGAGTTAGGGGATTAACTCACTTCCTTAAAGTATTAATGATGTCTTAAGTTTTCAAAGTTAAGGTACTTGTAGTGTTTTAAGTATATGATACTTGTTTCGTTTTAAAAGTATAAGTCCCTTGGATATAGAAAAAATGTAATTGACTAATGTATAAAGTTAATGTAATGGCTTTATGGGAAGTTTGGTTACATTAGATTTATGGAAAATTGAAAGAGAGATTTACTCTAAGTAAAATAAGTACGGATAAATGACTTGAATTAATGAAAGACAAATTGATTTTAAGGCATCAATTGTCTAAGGTTTTAAGAGAAAAGAAGTCACTTGGTTTAGGAACCTAATTATATTTCTAAAGGTATTGTGACTTGTCTTGAAAAGTAATTGTGCATTGATACTACGGTTATTAGTATCTTGGAAGTTTTATATGAAAAAGAGTCATTTTTGAAAGAGTAGAAGTATGTAGTACTTTGGGTTAAATTCCGGATTTTTATAAAGACATGTTAGTACCTTAAGTAAACTAAAATGGGAGTGTATATGAACAAGACTAATAAGAAGTTAGGGGATTTCTTAACTTGCTTATATATTGTATGATAAGCCGGTAGTGCTTATGTTATGTATGATAGACGGTTGAGCTAGGGTAAGAGTATAAATGCGGGGTAAACCCCCAAGACGTTATACCACCTTCTCTAGGGTAAGAGTATAAATATGGGGTAAACCCCCAAGACGTTATACCACCTTCTGAGTATGATTGAGGGGTAAACCCCCAATACATTATACCACTCCGTGGATTTGCTACCCATGATGCGAGGAATACCTCATGCGGGTCCATACAACCTATGCGGACGGATACAGTCTATGCGAGGAATACCTCATGCGGGTCCACACGACCCTTGCGGGTGAAATAGTCCCAGGAGTAGGATTGCTTAATGATACTGCGGGCGGGTTGTCCTGCTTTGATCGAGAGCCTCCTATTTTTATGCAGTAAGTATACTCTTATTTACTCCCATTGTTAGTAAGGCACAGCATGTCTTCAGAATTTGATTATCACACATGTCTCCCGCTTTGTTTTAAACTTATGATGTAATTCTGATTTTCCGATTTACATATCTAGTACATATGTGTCTTCGACCCGCTTCCTCGGCTGCGTTCATCTGCGGTAGGGTAAGCGTGGTGGATCCTCATTCTTAGGATCAGCGATCAGTGTGTCCGACACGAACTGGGCGTGTTGGTGCCTTACGGGCACCCTAGTAATCTGACATCCAGTAATCGGAACATAAAACACATCGAAACAAATGAAGTACAACGATGTCGAGGAAAACTTCGAGGCATATATATAAATAACAACTCTTACAAATGAACAGTTTAATCCTTTTACAAACCACACTTGTGATGCACTTCTACAGAAATGATACGGCCAGCGTGGGGCGGGGCCGTCGTACCACGAATGTAACCTGCAGCAGCGGGGACTATGCGAAGATAAGCCTCGGAGAAGCGGAGCTTTCCCAAACATAACGCTGACCACAGGCGAGGATCAGCGGCGGGTGTATTTTACCGCGGCGTGAACGCGGCCAGGCGAGTCGGTCTGCCAGTGCAGAGTATGTGAATGAAAATAAATCTTGTAAATGAAATCATAGTAGTCTATAAGCAGGAGACATGTATGATAGCAAACTACGATTCCAGATAAGCGATCGTATCAAGTCGAGGACTCGCGCCAAAGTCATCCTGATAAAACCGTGCAGGTGAAATGCGAAGGCATAGCCAGGCTCACTAAGACCCGGTACTACCTGAATGCCGTAAAGCGTATCACGAGGTCTTTCTGGAGCCGCGCCACGTAATCGGCAGCCCACGCCCTTGATATCCGTGCGGCGTCATTCTGGAACTCGCTGACTCGCATAGGTCACGCGGACGCGTGAGGTATTCCTCGAATCGTGGTCCCGGACCGCTGGTATACCACGCGTCGAGCGTTAACCCCGGTATCCGCAAAGCTCCGACCAGCGTAGTCTCGAAGACGCGTAGTCTCAGCCGACGCGTAGGAATCCGCGTCGGGCTAAACACCGGAATGATCAATCTCGAGCTCTGCGCTCGCGTAGTCACGAGGACCGCGTAGTAGTGAGACCGCGTCGGGTGCAAGCCCTCGGTATAATAAGTCAAAGGGTATGTGATACAATAATAGTACAACGCTTAACGTTTAACAACGTAAGCACAAGAATGACCCGCTTACACAGCGTCACGAGATACTAACACTGCGTAGCATCCTGCGTGTTTACTTATCAAATCGACAAGAAAGTATTACAAGGCTATCACAAACCAACAAATCGAGTTATTCCGCATGAGGTACTTTATGCTAACAAGTTGGATATCTAACCCAAAGTACTTCGCACATTAAATCTTTAAAAGATACGTTCTTTCACATAAGTCACACAATACAGTAGTATAAAATAAGTATTTGTCTTTTAAATAAACTAAAACACTTACCTTTGTAAAATCAAATATGAACATTATTTTCCAAGCGTCGAAGTTTTTAATTTCCATGTTCAAGTTTCTCATTTTTTAGAAAGGTTTCGTAGTTCATAGTCTTATTCATTTAAGAATATAATTCTCCTTTAAACAATTTGAGAAACCTAAGCCTTATATGTGAGTAGGATATTCTTGTTTATTACAATCTTATTACAGCAGCCATGATCTAGGAAATATCATTTTGTCTAAATCTAGCTTACATGCGGATGGAAGCTTCTATTAGTTTAATAATACTTAATTAGTCAAAACATTTCCTTTTATTAATTCTGCGATGGTTTGTCGATACACGTTCGATTTCAAATCATAAAACGATGTAAGCGGTTATACCTAACTTCCCAAAGCTAGTATAACTCTTAAGTTTTTAAAACCAAGTATATTACTTAACCTTTCAAAATGATTCAAAAATCTTTGAAATACTTCAAATTCTTTATTAACACATAACAGATTATAGTTCAAATCGATTACACTTTTAAAGACCGCGAAGTATTTTCTTACCAACATAAAGTTGTTATAACCAGACTTCCATAAAGCGGTTATAACACTTTATGTTTTAAATCAACGAATCGTTTTAGCGTATCGTCTCCGCACTACATAGTTCACATGTCATGCTGAAGAGATAGGAAGAGGTTCACATACACCGCGGCGAGTATCGACTAATAGCAAGCGCTCAATGCTGACGTCACACTCGTAGCCCAGTAGATCGCGCCACGCGTAGTCTTGACTATAAGGCCCGGTTATTATGCGTTAGATCTCATGCGTAGAACATTCCCAGAAAATTACGCGGCACTCCCCAATGCAGCGGCGTAAATCTCCTCTCTATCGGCGGCTGCAACCAGCCGGGGTTATACATCTAACCAACGGTACAATTCTACTTCACGCACTTCTACACAAGTCTCATGACGACCCTTTGTAATTCTGATTGATTCTTCTTTCAATTCGGAGCTTAAGTCGCAAGCATTGCAGAAAGTATTATTCGAGCTTAAGTCAAAAGACATTGTCGATCTACGTTGATTACTATATATAGTATACTTCAACTATATATTCTAACAATATGTAATATCGATTCTGATAGAGGACAAGATAATTACCTCGATAAGCCCGTAATTATCCTAGTTAAAGTCGATCTGGAAATCGTTTAGCTCCAACTCCGGCGCTCGACCATTCACAAACCACCCTTAGAAGTTCTAACCAACTACCACAATACTCAAATGTTATGGAAATTTTCCTAGTGGTTTCGGTTTGTGGTTGTGAGTATAATAGTATTTTAGGCTTTCCGTATAGGTATAACCTTAGGAATACAACAAGGTATATGGCTAAGGTAATTTGGGCATTATAACAATACTGTTGAGAGTATTTCTACACCACACAAATGGGGTATTATCTGAAAGCGACAAGGCTAGGGGGTACCGCGGCTAGCACCTCGAAGGAGGGAGGCTCTCGGCCAAGGGTGGGAGGCTTAGGACGAACTGACACAAGGGAGGAAGGAGAGCTTTGAGACTTAGGCAAATATTTGGATGAAGAAGTCTTCACTGGGGTATTTATAGGTCAGTGAAGGCTGACCAATGGCGAATCTTGCAGTGCTATGCAGTGTAGGGCGAAGATCTTGCAAGTGCACAGTAGACTAACACAAAAATATCCTACCAACCGCTTGGCCCTGATAGTGGCCAACTTTGGCCACTACATTCTGTGGTGTCCCAATGAGAGGGTGACAAGTGTAGCCTCTTGGTCCCAAAATGTTTAAATCTCTCGGAAAAATCCAAAAAATAGAAATGACATAGCGGAAATTCCCTACGAAAAGTGTGAAAGCGTTTGTAGAAAAACGACTCTAATCGGGTGTTGTGCACAAAATTAAATCGGCCGAGCCTCTTGAAGTTGAAATTTCCTACGTGCGTCCCTCGCGCATACTGGAAATCAGGTATAACAGTGTCGAGCTTCATTTCTCGGAGGCTTGTCTTTTAGTGCAGTTTTCCTGATGTTTGTAGATATTATGTACATTGAGGTATGGCGGGGCACTCCGTCACTTATTATTCTGAGGTTTGTAGTCACATTTTGTGGTTTGGGGTGTAAACGAGTTATCTGTTTTATTATGTATATTTTATGGAAAGCGGCTTATCGGCTGCTTTGTGATCTTCTTGTCTAAATATGTTTATGTATTGTGTATGTTAGGTGTTATTCTACGATGTATACAGGCAGGGTGCCAGTAGGGCAGGTGCGGCCAATCGGGTCGTGACAATTTTACCTAGTGGTTCTCCTCCTCAACTATAAATAGAGGGCTTCATTGCATTTATACTTGAAACCTAAAAGGGGTTGATCTCTTCTAACACTCTGAAGAAATTCCTAGCATTTTTAAAGTTAGAAAATTACATCAAAGTTCTTGAGAACTTGCAAATCAAGGGATTTTTTAGTGTGCACTTGACTACACAAGCTTGAAGATTTCAACTACTTGGTTGATTTGCTTCATAATGTAAGTCTTCTTTTGATATTACATTAACTTTGTGTTTTACTTTATTACATTATCATACTATAATATTATCGTTGTTGGGTTTGAAACATAAATTTTCAAATTAGCTGCGATATACGAACGACAACGAAACACTTGATGAGTATCGAGCGAGGGTTGTTTGTGTGATTTTGTGATGAATATGAATGATAATGTAGGTTATTATTTGTTTAGATCTATTAATTATGTTGTTAAAAGCTTTAAATCCTTAAATCTTTAAATCGTAGTCCTTGTGCCCAGATCATTTATGACAATAATGTTTTCGAGGATAATCATTCAATGTATAACTCCTCTAAGTTGACATCGTTATCCAACAGTTGTTGTTATACCGTAGTTGGTGCGGATGTGATCCCGAGGAGCCTGTGGCGGCCTGGCAGCGGCCAGCGCGGCGCTGGCGGGTGATTGTAGGGCGCAGTGGAAACAGTCTGAAGGTCATTGAAGTTCAGCGCCACGGAAAGTCTGAGAAGGTGGCGAAGTTTGTGTGGCCGTGCGCAGGTAGGCGGGTTCTGCGAGTTAGTGGAAATTTCTGCCTTTGTTTTGTTTTAAAAGAGGTCATGGGTGGGTGACAGTGTCCCACTATCTGAAATGTTGTGCCTTATATTGACCAAGTCTTGAACTTGGTCATGCTCAAATCTCTCTCTCTCTACAGCAAAGGCTCCCACCTACAGAATTCGAGAGGAATTCAAAGCTTAGGAAAAATCTGAAAGGTGTGGCAAGAGGAAGCTTGTGGCTAGCTTGTAGGTGTTATTGTGGTGGTGTTCTTGGAAGGAGGCTAGCAAAATTGTTGGAATAGTTTGGCTAAAGCTCTAAAGGTAACATTTCTTCTCTTGTAGCTAGTTATTGGTGTTGCGTGAAGAAGAAGGAACTGTAGTAGTAAATAATGCTCTTAGAATCATTGCATGTAAGAAATATGGTTTGGATATGAAAGAATTGGTTAAGAAGATTATTTGATCATCTTTTAGCCTAAAAACTACCTAAGACTTTTTAAGTTGGTTGTTTTACCTTGTGGGGCAGAATTATACACATCTAATTTTAGGTTTGTAATCCCTTGAAAATGTTGGATTGTTGGGCCTTAAATGTGGCGTTTGGATATTGAATTCGACCTTGAAAAGGTGGCAAAGTATGTAGAAACAAAGGAAGTCTTGCCCAAATTTCCTTAAAATTAGTAACTTGAACTTGGAATTTCTACATTGAAATTGGGGTTAATAAGCGTATTATGGTCATTATAGGTTGACATATTACGTGCGGTATTTCGGACTTAGCAAGTGGATTAGCAGAAGAGGTATGTGGAACTTTCCTATCTCTTGAGCATGAGTAGTTGTACCTATTTAGTATGCATACGTGGATTTGATATCTTTCACTTGTTTTAAAGTATATGATACTTGTTTCATTTTAAAAGTATAAGTCCACTTGGATTTAGGGAAAAATGTATTTGACTAAGGAATAAAGCAAATATAATGACTTTATGGGAAGTTGGTTATATTAGCTTTTGGAATTCACAAAGAAAGGTTTACTCTAAGTAAAACAAATGCAGGTAAAGGATTTGAAACTATGGAAGGTGAATTGATTTTGGGCATTGATTGCCTAAGGTTTTAAAAGGAAATGAAGTCACTTGATTTAGAAGCCTATTATATTTCTAAAAGGAAATGTGACTTGTCTTGAAAAGAAACCGTAACTTGATACTATGGTGATTAGTATCTTGGAATTTTTGTATAAAAAGAGTTATTTCTTAAAAGGTTAGAAGTACGTGGTATTTGGGTTGAATTCCCGAATTTTCTATTAAAAGACATGTTAGTGCCTTAGGTATACTAAAATGAGAGGATATATTAAAAATGTTAATAAGAAGTTAGGGGATTTCTTAACTTGCTTATGTTATGATAAGCCGGTAGCGCTTATGTTATGATATGATAGACCGGTAGTGCTTATGTTATGTATGATAGGCCGGTAGTGCTTATGTTATGTATGATAGGCCGGTAGTGCTTATGTTATGTGTGATAGCGGGATGAGCTATGTTATATATATATATATATTATTCACGGGGTAATCCCGAAGTTATTACTTATGCCGTGGATTTGCTACCCGTGATGCGAGTGCGCGCTTGTACTGTGCGGATGGGACCACGAGGATCCGTGCGGGTGAAATAGTCCCGTGCGAGTGCGGCGATGTTACTCATGCGGGTCCACGGGATCCATGCGGGTGAAATAGTCTCGTGCGGGTGAAATAGTCCCGTGCCGAGGCGGATGACCTCGTGCGGGTCCACGGGACCCGTGCGGGTGAAATAGTCCCGAGATTGCTTAATGACACTACAGGCGAGGTACCTGTTTGATCATGAGCCTCATTTTTATGCGATAAGATTTATACTTATTACTCTCATTATTAGTAAGGCCTGATCAGAGTAAATTGATTTTCGTATGACTCCGCTTATTTTGACTTATGATATTATTACAAGTATTTTCGATTTTACATACGTACATATATGTGTAGACCCCCTTCCTGGGGCTGCGTTAATCTGCAGTATTAAGAGTAGCGGGTGGTGGATCCTCGTTCTTAGGATCTTTTTGCTCGAGTGAAGCTCAGTTATAGGAGGCTGACAGCGTGAGAAGCTCCATTACTTCACGAGCTCGATTTCTTGATTTCTTTCGTACTCGCTTCTCCCCGTTGTCGAGGTTTCCTGCGCTAAACTCTTGAGACGGGCCATAGTCAGGTTATAAATTGGGTTATTAAGGATGTAGCTATTCATTCTGTTTAATTTTATTTATGGGAAGGTAGCCATTTTTGTGTTAGCCTATTTTATCTTATATGGTTCTTTGTTTGTGAGTTTATTTATTTGGTTTTACGATGTTGGCATCACGAGGTGCCATAGGTTTGATCACAGATCAAGGTCAGTCGTGGCAAAATAAAGTAGTATGAAACAGCATTTAATCCTCAGCGGTCTGAGAGTGCGAGTCTATAGTCTGACGATTATCGGTGTTGTGTTACATCTATATGTCGAGGCTGTGAGATATTTAAGTTGGTTTCCATTTCTTTCACTCTAGATAAGATTGCAGCCGTGGTTATAGGTTGAATTTCCTCCGCGTGAATTTTGTATGTGTCAGTTATGCCTCGCGCGAAGCACGCTGCGGCCCGAAGCGAAAGCAAGGAACTACTTTAGTAGGACAGAGGTTACCCGTGCAGACCTGAGCGATCCTTACGAGATAATGTTTAGGCGGCGAGTTCCACGGCGTCGTCAACCCAGCGATGCGGAAGCGCATAGCGGCTGCGAGACTACGGTACGAGCCTCGATTACGGCACAGGCGAGAGGATATGGAGCTACGGAGATGGCGATTATTGGCGAGATAGTAGCTGGCATGAGACGGGCGAGCAGAAACGGCGGTTCCATGCACCCGTAGTTCCTCCCAGTCCGATAGCGTGAGACTTGGGACTTTTAGTGCAACCCTCCAGAGTTATGGGTGAGGCACGAGATGATCCTCGAAATTTATCAACGATTCTGGATCGTAAGGGATGAAGGCCTCGAGATACGAGTCGGTTATCTTGAGTTCGCGACGGCTGCGTGATACCGCAGCTTATGATCGTTGCAATTCGTAGGCGAGCTGTCGGGAGCATGCGCCTTCGGTGTATGGAGCGAAGTTCTCGTGGCGTTATTGGTCATTTCTACTCCGCGAATGAGGAACGGTAAGACAGATTTCGACATTGACAGAGTGGCGGGCGATGCAGAGTACAACGTAGAAGTTTGACTCGTTGGCTCGAGCGTACCCACTTTGGTAGCGAATATGGAGGCCAAGTGCACCGCTACGTCCACGGGCTCGATGACTATTTGGCGTAGAGTTATGCGAAGTGGCTCTTGGTACGGGCATGGGCATTGCCAGCATGCGAGCTTATGCACTTGGTGTGAGGCGGAGAGGTCGGCGGAATGGCGAGCTTGTCCAGCGAAGAAGAAGTCGAGACAACGGCGTCCTCTAGTAGTTAAGGTAGAAGCGACCTCGGCGTGACGGTTACATCACGGTCAGTTGAGCGCTCCACCATCTTCGTCGTCGTCACGAGGTATTCGAGGCGAGGCGGCCCTGGGCCAGTTTCGAATGGACGAGTTCCGGTCGGATGAGAGGCCACGCATGCCTCGATGTAGCCGATGTAGTGATTGCCATTATGGGGGTGTCGTGTTCCTCCGTGAGCTTGTTACTCTTGTAGCGGGGGCGTTTGAAGAAGATTGTCACCCAGGCGCGGAATGCCATGGATTCGGTAGGCGAGTTGATTCTGATGCCGTGCTTGGTGGTTAGGCGCCGGGTGAGGGTGTTCGGGCCAGAGCGCGGTAGTCGATGGCGAGTTCGATTCAGCCAGTCCTCGAGCGCATTTATGCTATGTCGCCACCGGAGGCGTCGCGATGTCGTCAGTACATTGTTGGTTTCTTGTTGTGATGTTTATGCTTTGATAGACCAGGTTACACTTGTCTATATATCTCACTCGTATTCTTTGGTAGAATAGGGATAGGAGTCCATAAAATCTTTTGGTAGCTACCCGGTAGGTGATTCGGTGGTGGCCGGCGAGTGTATAAGGCTTGCCCGGTGACTATATTGATCGTCGGACTTGGCTCGACTTGATAGAGTTGGATATGGCGGACTTTGATGTAATTATGGGTATGGATTGGCTAGCGTCTTGCTATGCCAATGTGGTGTAAAGAGAGGTTAGTTCGGTTCAGTTTCCCGGTGGCCGGTCGTGAGTGGAGAATCTTGCATCGCCATGGGGTAGGTTTATTTCTTACCTCAAGGCTAGGAAGATGGTGCGGAAGGGTATATTTACCATTTGGTTCGGGTATTAAATCACGGTGAGATACGGACCTTGATCGGTTCGGTTGTTAGAGAGTTTCGGGCGTATTCCCGGGCGAGCACGGGTATCCCTCTGAGAGGAGATTGTGTTTTGCATTGAGTTGGCGCGGACACTCGGCAAATATCTATTCCGCCATACAGGATGGCTGCCGAGTTGAAGGAATTGAAGGACCAGTGAAAAGATTTGCTTGAAAGGCTTTGCTCGGGCCAAGTGTTTCTCGCAGGGAGCGCCGGTGTTATTTGTAAAAAGAAGGATGGGGCCAGCTGCGTATGTGTATTGATTCTGAGCGGTGAACAAGGTAACTATCAAACAGATATCCACTCCCGGGATTGATGATTTGTTTGACGATTGCGGTGCGAATGCTTTTCCAAGATAGACCTGCGATCTGGTTACCATCAGGTACGAGTTAGAGAGACGGATATCGAAAGTGCGCATTCGGACCGGTATGGGCGCTATGAGTTGGTGATGTCTTTCGGATTGACAACGCTCGTAGTATTCATGGATTTGATGAATAGGATGTTCATGCCATTCTTGGATATGTTCGTTATAGTGTTCATTGATGATATCTTGGTGTATTCACGCCGAGCGAGCATCTGAGATCATTTGAGGCGGTATTGAGTCGCCGGACTGGCGATTGTATGCCAAGTTCTCAAAATGTGAGTTTTGGTGGCTTGATGGCTTTCTTAGGGCATGTTATCGGGTAGATGGTATTGAGTTGATACATCAAAGATTGAAGCGATCGAAGACTTGGCCTAGACCAGCTACAGCGGAGGTGTGCGGCTTTGGGCCTTGCGAGTTATTATCGGAGGTTTGTGGAGAAGTTTGCTTCCATGGCGCCTTTGACTAGGCTAACTTTCGAGAAAACGGTATATTTGGTGGAGCGGATGCTTGTGAGAGAGTTTTGATCCGAAGGAGAAATTGATAGCCTTGATTCTTACTCTTCACGAGGTTTGGATGGATATGTGGTTTTATTGTGATGCGTCGGTGTCGGGCTTGGAGTGCGTCTTTGATGCGGCGGCGGATTATAACTACGCGTCTCAGCGCTTAGGAAGCATGAGAAGAACTATCCCACACATGACTTAGAGTTGGCGTGATGATTCATGCCTTGAAAATGCAGAACTATTTGTATGGAGTTCGTGTGGATATTTACACGGACGCGAGTCTCGGTATATCTTGACGGAGGAGTGAACTTACGGCGAGCGGTGGTTGGAGTTACTCGGGATTATGATGTTGATATTTTATACTACCGGGGAAGGCGATGTAGTTGCAGATGCCCTTAGTCGCGGATCGATGGGTAGTGCAGCCGATTCTGACGAGAGAAGAGGATATGGTCCGAGAGTTACATCGTTCGCGAGCCTTGGGGTTCTTTTGGTTGATTCCGATAGTGAGGAGTTCGGGTTCGAGAGGTTGCCGAGTCTTCCATCGTCGAGGTGAAGAGGCGGGATATGAGGATCCGATTGTAGTACAGTATCGAGATGCAGCTTATCGAAAAAGAAGAGTCTATTTGGTAGCGCCGAATGGGTGCTAAGATTTGAGGCGGTTGTGTGTTCCGATGTGACGGACCGTCGGCGGTCGGGAGAGCGCGGTGCTCGTTATTCTATTCATCGAGTCGACTAAGATGTATCATGACCTCGAATCGTGTATTGGTGGGATGGCACGAAGAGGGCGTTGCGGAGTTCGTGGCGCGATGCTCGAATTGTCGGCGAGTTAAGGTTGAGCACGAAGCCGATGGGTCATTGCGAGCTATTGATATCCCGACTTGGAAGTGGGAGGTGGTAAATATGGATTTTATTACGAGGTTACCTTCCACTCGAGGAAGCGTGATTCCATTTGGGTTATCGTCAGCGGTGTGAAATCAGCCCATTTTCTTCCGATCGAAGCGACTTTTTCGGCGAGGATTATGCTAGGCGTATATCGAATATCGTGAGGCCGCGGAGTTTCTATATCGATTATTTGACGAGCGAAGGCGATCACGGCTAACTTACGAGGTCTTTCGAAGGATTAGGGACTGGTGAGTCTGATGCGGCGTTTCATCCTCGGCCAACGACGGCCGATCGCACTATCAGACAACGAGGATATCTTTGCGGGCTTGTGTTATTGATTTCGGGGTAGGCGGGAGGATCATTTGCCTCTTGTGGAGTTTGCTTATAACTGCGGCTACCATTCTAGTATCGGATGGCGCCTTATGAGGCCTTATACGGGAGGAAGTGTAGGTCAGATAGGTTGGTTTGAGGTGGGAGAAGTTCGATTAGTCGGGCGGACTTGGTAGCGAGCGATGGATAAGGTGAAGCTTATCCGGGAGGCGGTTATTATCAGCTCAGAGTCGATAGAAGTCGTATGCAGATCATTGGCGTCGACACTTGGAGTTTGAGGTAGATGATTGGGTCTTCCTGAAGGTATCACCCATGATGGGTGTGATGAGATTTGGGAAGAAGGGGAAACTGCCCAGGTACATTGGGCATATCGATTATCCGTATGGTAGGCAAGGTTGCCTATGAGTTAGATCTGCGTCCGATTTGGAGGCGGTACATCGATTTTCCATGTGTCTATGTTGCGGAAATGTATTGGAGATCCATCTAGAGTGCACCCGATTCATGATGTCCGGTGTGATGAGTTATCATATGAGGAGAGTCATAGCGATACTCGATCGTCAAGTTAGCGACCGGACAAAGGATGTGGCTTCAAAAGTATTATGGCGGGCGAGCGAGGAGGAGATGGCGTGGAAGCGAGAGGATGACATGATGAAGAAATATCCTCACTTATTTCCTATACCTTGTAACCTACTTTCTTGTTTGATAGTTTCATTTGGAAATTTTGCTTGAGTATTGTTGTGGCTCGTGGGCGTCTTTATTTACAAAAGAGTAGTTAGAGTGTCTATATCGATTGTGATTCGAGTAAGCCTAGAAGAACATTCGGACGAATGTTTCTAAGGGGAGAATGTTATACCCTTAGTTCGGTGCGGATCGCAGTGAGGGCAGGCCTCATGGGTGTGGCAGCGCGGCGCGAGTGATTGTAGGCGCGCGCCGGAACGAGGGCGCCGGAAGATCTGAAGGTGTGAGTTTCCAGCGGCCGGAAGCGGTCGCGAAGAAAGTCTGAGAAGGCGGAAGAGTCAGCGCCATAGTGCCTGGCTGGGCAGCGCCGAGGAGGTTCTGCGAGAGTTAGTGAAATTTACGCTGCTTTGTTTTAAAAGAGGTTATGGGTGGGTGACAAGTGTTCCCCTATCTGAAATGTTGCATGTCTTATATTGACCAAGTCTTGAAGACTTGGTCATCTCAAATCTCTCTCTCTAAGCAAAGGCTCCACCTCTCTAGAATTCAGAGGAATTCAAAGCTTAGGAAAAATCTGAAAGGTGTGGCAAGAAGGAAGCTTGTGGCTAGCTTGTAGGTGTTATTATGGTGGTGTTCTTGGAAAGGAGGCTAGCAAAATTGTTGGAATAGTTGTGGCTAAAGCTCTAAAGGTAACATTTCTTCTCTTGTAGCTAGTTATTGGTGTTGCATGTGAAGAAGAGGGAACTTGTAGTAATAAATAATGCTCTTAGAATCATTGCATGTAAGAAATATGGTTTGGATATGAAAGAATTGGTTAAGAAGATTATGTGAGCATGTTGTAGCCTAAAACTACCTTAGACTTGTTAAGTTGGTTGTTTTACCTTGTGGGGCAGAATTTTACACATCTAAGTTTAGGTGTGTAATCCCATTGGAAATGTTGGATTGTTGGGCCTTAAATGTGGCGTTTGGATATTGAATTCGACCTTGAAAAAGGTGGCAAAGTATGTAGAAACAAAGGAAGTGCTGCCCAAATTTCCTTAAGAATTAGTAACTTGAACTTGGAATTTCTACATTGAAATTGGGGGTTAATAATCGTATTATGGTCATTATAGGTTGACATATTACGTGCGGTATTTCGGACTTAGCAAGTGGATTAACCGAAGAGGTATGTGGAACTTTCCTATCTCTTGAGCATGAGTAGTTGTACATGTAATGCGGTGAGCGTCTGAGATTTGATATCTTTCACTTGTTTTAAAGTATATGATACTTGTTTCATTTTAAAAGTATAAGTCCCTTGGATTTGGGGAAAAATGTATTTGACTAAGGAATAAAGCAAATATAATGACTTTATGGGAAGTTGGTTATATTAGCTTTTGGAAGGTTCACAAAGAAAGGTTTACTCTAAGTAAAACACGTACGGGTAAAGGATTTGAAACTATGGAAGGTGAATTGATTTTTGGGCATTGATTGTCTAAGGTTTTAAAAAGGAAATGAAGTCACTTGATTTAGAAGCCTATTATATTTCTAAAAGGAAATGTGACTTGTCTTGAAAAGAAATCGTAACTTGATACTATGGTGATTAGTATCTTGGAGTTTTGTATAAAATGAGTTATTTCTTAAAAGGCTAGAAGTACATGGTACTTGGGTTGAATTCCCGGATTTTCTATTAAAAGACATGTTAGTGCCTTAGGTATACTAAAATGAGAGGATATATTAAAAATGTTAATAAGAAGTTAGGGGATTTCTTAACTTGCTTATGTTATGATAAGCCGGTAGCGCTTATGTTATGATATGATAGGCGGTAGTGCTTATGTTATGTATGATAGTGGTAATGCTTATGTTATGTATGATAGTGCTTATGTTATGTGTGATAGCGGATGAGCTATGTTATATATATATATATATATATATATATATATATATATATATATTATTGCGGGTAAACCAGGGTTATTACTTATGCCATGGATTTGCTACCCGTGATGCGAGTGCGCGCTTGTACTCATGCGGATCGGACCCACGGGATCCATGCGGGTGAAATAGTCCCGTGCGAGTGCGGCGATGGTACTCATGCGGGTCCACGGATCCGTGCGGGTGAAATAGTCTCATGCGGGTGAAATAGTCCCGTGGCGATCGGATGACCTCATGCGGGTCCACAGACCCATGCGGGTGAAATAGTCTCGGGAGTAGGATTGCTTAATGATCTGCAGGCGAGGTACCTGTTTTGATCATGAGCCTCTATTTTTATGCGATGAAGATTTATACTTGTTACTCTCATTATTAGTAAGACACGGTCTGAGTAAATTGATTTCGTCTATGACTCCAGCTTATTTTGACTTATGATATTATTACAGTATTTTCCAGTTTTACATACTTGGTACATAGTGTGTCTTGACCCCTTCCTGGGGCTGCGTTAATGCTGCGGTAAGGGTAGCGGTGGTGGATCCTCATTCTTAGGATCTTTGCTCAGTGTCGAAGCTCCATTACTCGGAGGCTGACTTGATTTTTAGTGCAGTTCTCACGGCGTTGTAGGTTTTGTGTGCATTGAGGGTATGGCGGCCCCTGTCCGTTATGGTTATTACAAACTCTTAGAGGCATGTAGTCGGTTATAAATTGGGTTATTAAGGATGTATTGTTGATTGTTTTATTTATGTTACGGGAAGGTAGCCATTTTTGGGTTAGCTATTTTATCTTATATGGTTCTTGTTTGTGAGTTTATTTCCTGGTTTTCTCGATGTTGTATCACGAGGTGCGGGGTAAGGCACGATCCGCGGATCCGAGTCGGTCGCGATTGTGGCATGGTGCATCGAAGCGAAGAACGAGAAGAAAATTAAAAATGATGGTTGATAAACATATTTGTTTTAATGGTGATGGTGTTGCAAGAGATATATCGAAAATCGACCTAAACTTGATTTTAGGAATTGAATTTCGGATCTTGCGATTACGGAGATGAAGGGCGCGACTTTGTTTTATAAGCGTCGGCTCTGCATGGATTTTAAGGAAAGTCGCGGCTCGATTCATGCGCCTTGATCGAACGGAGATGGCCTATGAAAGTCGCGACTTCGATGGCGTCGCGGCGTTAAATCGAAAGCTTTAAATTAAATTTGAACTACGCCTCGGAAAGTCGCAACTCTAATGTCGGTTTTCAATTTTTGCTCATCGCCTCGCGTAGCGCGCGCGCTGGCGAGTCGCGGCTCTTGCGGCGATAATTTAAAAAAGCGAGAATCTGCGAGTTTTAAATTATTGACATGCAGTTACGAAAAATAGTTTAGTCCCTTTTACGTAGATCGTAATTAAAACAAAGTTTGAAAGTGATTTTAAATGCAGGAATTGCAAGCAGGTCACTAAAGTTTGAAAATATTCTCGAGTTTTAAGATTGAATTTTCACGAGATTTAATAGAATGCGATTGAACTTTTAAATTCTTGAGGGATTATACTGTAAGTTCTAGAAACTTGCAGAAAATCCGAAAATCAGAATCTTAAAATCGGAAATGTTTTAGGGACTGTTTGAAATAGACATAGATTATAGAGTTTAGACAAATAAACTCATGATTATCATTACTGGTACATTGTTATATAATGTACATATGTGCTAAGTGTTTTAAATGTGATGCATTTAAATTATTAGCATAACGTCCGCAATTATTATCTGGGTAGGCGGCGTCCAGTAATTGTTTAAATTCAATGACCGCGATAAGCATGCGGATATGTGGCATCGATCTTGATTAAAACCGTCTTATATCATGCCATTGGGTTTGATGGTTTTCCATCTATATGCGTAGAAATTGCATGATAGGATGTCATATAATGTATGACATATGATTGTTGATCTTGGTTGAAATCTGAAAATATTCCCCAAACATACATACAAGTCTAATTAAAATGCATCGTCTATTATAATTGATAGGGTGCAAAATCTTTTTCAGCGATATGAGTATTTATGCCAAAGCATTTGCTCTAAGTCTACAGTGACTCAGACTCTTTCATAGATGTGTTAGAGTACGAGTAGATGATAAATTTTTGTGGGTATTTACACCAAAGTGTTTGCTTACAAAGGTCAAGTTTACTAGATACTTAAGCGCGATCGTGTAATGGGGTTGACTTGCTTAGACTAATCTTGGCGCCAAAGTGTCGGATAAATCTAAGGGCGCGTGATTAAAATGAAAGATATTTAATTAAATCAAGAGTTGTAAAATTAGTTTTGCAATTGGTTGAGGACTAGAGAAGTGTGCTATTGAAGTTATTAGTCAAAGCAAACACGGATATAACATATGTTTGGATCTTGGCCCACTATAACCTTGAAATAACTTAGGTTCGTATTCTACCATGGGGTCGTAGAAGTATGTAAAATAGTGGGATCTAATTAAACGAAAGACCATGTTAAATTAGCCTGTTATGAATGTGTATTAAGAGGATGAATGAATTTTGATTGCATTTTTCCTATCTATCTATATCTTTATATCTTCAAAATGTAGACCTTCTCCATGAAAATGTTGGTATAAACAAATAGATTGACTGGACCAAACTACATTGACTGGCTCAGAAATCTTAGGATTGTCCTGATACAGGAAAAGATAGAATATGTTCTGGACAAAGTGTTCCCCACTGCACCCGCTGAAGGCACCCCGAAATTTGCCACATTTGATAAGGATGCCTATTAAAATCATTATGATGATGCTACTACAGCGCAATGTGTGATGTTAACTTCTATGTCACATGAATTGCAACGACAGCATGAGCACATGGGGCCGAATGAAATGTAAACTCGTTGAAGGAGGCCCTGTATCTCCTCATGTGCTGAAAATGATAGGGCTTAGGGTTTAGGGTTTAGGGTTTAGGGTGCCCCTAAACTACAAGCTACACGTTCATTCAAAAGTTTCATTATTAATTATAATATGAATTGAGTCAAGGCAAGTTTACCATAGCTTCACAACATGCTAAAGACTTATGAATCTTCAATCTCCAAGGGCAAACCTGTGCTCATGGTTGGCTCCTCTAGCCATCCCAAACCGAAAGGTAAGGGACACCAGAAGAGGAAGGGCAAAGCTATCGATGCGCCCGCTGCAACCAAGCCCAAATGGTTGAAGAAAAAGAAGTTGTCGGCAAATGATGTTTGCAAGAACTGCCATAAGAAGGGCATTGGGTGAAGAATCGCACGGCTCGGGAGGTAGAGCACACAGTCTTTTGTTCTTTGCTCTCTGTTTGGACAAAGTATGTTTGTAATTAAAGTAAATCTATCTATAAATAATTCTCATTCCTGGGTATTTGATACCGCACGTGGCTCACACATTTGTACGAATGTGCACGGGCTAGCTGATAGCAGAAAGGTCAGGCCTCATGAGGTTGACTTTCGCATCGGAAACGGAGCACGAGTTGATGCTGAGCGCGTGGGAAATTATAGGCTAGATTTACCTTACGGCAAAGTTTTGTTTTGTACAATTGTTATTATGTTCCTGCTTTGACAAGGAATATTATTTCTATTTCTGTACTAGATACTGAGGGCTTTTCTTCAAACATTACTAATGGAAATATGTTTTTGACTTTTGATAATGTTGTGTATGAAATTGTTCCTCTTGTGAATGGATTGTACATACTAAACTGTAGCCGGGAGATATTCAATGTACAGAATAAAAGAGCTAAAATAAGTAATAGAAATTATACCTATCTGTGGCATTGTAGACTTGGTCATATCAATCAAACAAGGATAGAAAGGTTGAGGGATCTTGATTATCTCGAACCATTTGACTTACAGTCTTATGGTAACTATGAATCATGTTTGAAGGGTAAGATGACCATTAAATCCCTTACTGGAAAGGGGATCCGTGCCAAGAAGGTGTTTGGGTTGGTACATACGGATGTATGTGGACCATTTTCGACTCAAGCTAGAGAGGGTTACTCCTACTTCATCATTTCTGAGATGACTTGAAGAGGTATGAATATGTGTATCTTATGAGACACAAATTTGAGGCCTTCGAGAATTTTAAGGAGTTTAAGTGTGAAGTGGAGAAACAACTCTCAAAGAGTATCAAGACTCTCCGATTTTATCGTGGGGGTGAATACTTGAATAAAGAATTTCTAGATTACTTAAAACTACATGTAATTCATTATGAATGGACACCTCCTGGAACACCACAGATGAATGGTGTTGCCGAGAGGAGAAACCGAACCTTACTTGATATGGTTCGATCCATGATGAGTTTTTAACTCTTCTGCATACCTTTTGGGATACGCTATACGAACCGCAATATATGTTCTGAATAGGGTTCCATCTAAATCAGTTAAAAGGACGCCATATGAGGTATGGTGTGGCAAGAAGCCACCACTTAGACACGTGAGGCCCTGGGGGTGTCCTGCATATGTCAAGAAGTTGATCACTGATAAGTTGGAATCAAAGAGTGAGAAATGTTACTTTGTTGTGTATCCAAATGAAACTAAGGGATACTACTTCTATCTTCCTGGAGAACACAAGATTGTTGTTTCCAGGAATGCAACCTTTCTTGAAGATGAGTACGTCTACAAAGAAGAGGGTTGCACAGAGATAGAACTTGAAGAAGTTCAAGAACATAGTAACGTAGAGGTTGAAACCTTGCCAAGTGTACAAGGCAAGGATTCAGTGGGAGCTTTTGGCGAGGATTGGGTATTTCGGATATGCCCTTCGGCCAGTGGGAGTGCAATGAGGAGTGATCCTCCTGCGCAGACCTCGGGAGCAAGTGCATCAGTTGCACCTTCTCCCATTCAGGAAAGACATGATAATGATATTCCTAAAAGCTCTAATGTTGGTGGATCAACCAACACACAAGAACCTTCTCACGCTCAGAACATACCTGAAACTGGACTGCAAGAAACACAACTCCGTAGGTCTGTTAGGACTCATCATGCTCCGAAAAGACTAAATCTGCTTGTGGAAATATAAAATGAGTTAGCTATTCCGGATGACAATAAACCTACAACCTATAACGAAGAAATGCTTGACATTGATTCGAAGAGATGGCTAGAAGCCATAAAATCCGAAATTGAATCTATGTCTATCAATCAAGTGTAGAACTTGGTTGACTTACCTGATGGGGTTAACCCCATAGGATGCAAATGGGTCTTCAAGAAGAAGATTGATGCATCCGGAAATATTTAGACTTATAAAGCTAGACTAGTGGCTAAAGGTTTTACTCAGCATCCCGGTGTGGATTATGATGAGACCTTTTCACCAGTGGCTAAGATAAGGTTTGTTCGGATCTTTCTTGCGATAGCTGCACACTATAATTATGACATTTGGCAGATGGACGTCAAGACTGCATTCCTCAGCGGTAATCTAGTTGAGGAAGTGTATATGATACAACCCGAGGGTTTCTCTTACGAGTCGGACCAAATGCGGTGTGCGTCTACAAAAGTCCATTTATGGGTTTAAGAAAGCCTCAGGAGTTGGAACATTTGCTTTGATAAGGTTGTCAAGTCATTTGATTTTGTCGAAGCAAAGGATCCTTGTGTTTATATTAAACGCAAGGATGAGGGCATTGTCTTCATTGTTATATATGTTGATGACATATTAATAATGGGAGATAATAAGACTCTCATGCTGTCGGTTGAGGAGTAGTTGTCCAGCACCTTCATGATGAAGGATTTGGGTGAAGCCTGCTACATTTTGGGAATTAGGATCTATAGAGATAGACCTAATAGATTGTTAAATTGTCACAGTCAATCTACATAGACAAAGTGCTTAGACGCTTTTCAATGAAAAATTCCAAGAAAGGCGGTCTTCCGATGGGTCAAGACATCAAGTTATCTAAGAAGGGTTGTCCTTCTAATGCTGTAGAACTTGAGCGCATGAAGAGGATCCCGTATGCTTCGGCTATAGGATCAATCATGTACTCCATGACATGTCTTAGGCGGATGTGGCATTTGCACTTAGTCTGAGTTGCAAGTTCCAGCAGAATCCTGGTGAGGAACACTGGAAAGCAGTGACGTGTCTTCTTAAGTATCTCAGACGTACTCAAGATTACTTCTGAGTCGATGGTGGTGATGAGAAGCTGGTTGCTACCGGTTACTCAGATGCTAGTTTCCAGATAGATGTTGATGATTTTAAATCTCAGTCTGGTTACGTTTTTATTTTCAATAGAGGAGCAGTGAGCTGGAATAATTTCAAACAAGCTACTACTGTTGATTCGACTCTTCGAGGCGAGTACATTCTTTGGAGCGGAAGGCTGAAGGAAGCTGTCGCGGTTTCTGAGTTCCTAAAGGAAC
Source organism: Przewalskia tangutica (assembly GCA_029844215.1). NCBI lineage: Eukaryota > Viridiplantae > Streptophyta > Magnoliopsida > Solanales > Solanaceae > Przewalskia > Przewalskia tangutica. The sequence goes on along the minus strand of CM056720.1, from coordinate 74,797,566 downwards.
TAGGAGTAGTTCTGAGTGCTAGTTGTCCAATAACTATTTATTGTCACAACACTGGTGCGATTGCACAAGCAAAAGAACCAAGATCAACAAACAGGAACAAACATCTACCAATGAAGTACCACATCCTGAGAGAGATGGTGGAAGCTGAAGATATCAAGATAGACTATATTTCCACAGACAATAATCTAGCAGACCCGTTTACTAAACCATTAAGCTTGGTAAAACATAATAGTCATTTTGAGAACATGGGTATTAGATATGTTGGTGATTGGCTCTAGGCCAAGTGGGAGATTGAAAGTATATGTATGTCCTAGAGACAATCTGTATTAAGACAAATGTACTTTATACACATTCGTATTGATATATAATAATGTTGATTATTATTATGACATTTGCATTTGTTGAATTATTAATTGACTGTCTGTAATATTCTATAAATGCATCCCTAGAGGTTACGTGATTATTAATGGAGTGAGAATTAATATCATAGTGTGACGCTCTTAAACTGCCTCGACTAATGATCATCAAGATTGGGATATTGATGATATGTTATATGTCGACATGTGGTCTGCATCATATCCTTCGGAGATGTAGTATGTCTCACTTGCTACGAGTTATGACAACTCGTGATGGACACATGGATACTTGTTGAAGTATTGATATACCCTACTGATATGCTATTTGTTTTATATGTCTTTAGTGTATTCAGTGTGTGAGAGATAGAAGTCCTTAGACTTGAGGTCAATATCACCTTATTTACGTAGCAATGTGCTTTGATCCTGTCCTAAGCTCAAATTGCTTATATGTTGATAAGCGGCTTGTTTTGGGTACATTGCGATGTAGATTAAAGGTGGTCGTTGAGCCAAGAATAGGATTCATTCCTCGAATGCATCTTCGAGAGCACTTCGGGTTCTCGTAAGACATTAGGTTGACTAAGTCGTTGGCCAACGATGGACATGTCTTCGATATGGTCTGTTGTCAACTAATGTAGATGAGATAGATTAATCAAGCCATTTGGATGACACGACGAATTCTAAGCTTGGTTGAGTGTGTCGTGAATGAAAGGATTTTATCCTCCCACATGAGGTTCGGTTCACATTTTTGTGTAGCTAAACTTTACATATTGAGGTTTGTCTTCGTGTGATCTAGGAGTTAGTGAAGATCCTAATGTAAATAGTGTCAATATGTATAGGTGATCGGTGTATTTTATATACACCTTTTAGTCGATTTTAGTTAGTCTTTTGTCCGTGTTGCATATATAAGTGTCGTATTAGGATAATTTTCCTTTCTTTTGAGTCAAAGTGGTTAAAATGGCCAAATGGCGGAAAAGGAGCTAAAGAGGGCAAAGAGAGAGATTCCAGAGCTAAAAGGAGAAAGTGGCGAGTGAACGAAAACCAAACCAGCCGCGCCTCCTCGCGATCGAAGCGAGGCGCGGCGCCACTATCGAGAGGATGCGAAGACTCAGCGGCGCTGGCTAAAAGCGTGGCGCGCGCCTAAACATCCGAAGCTACGAAGTTGCGGCGCGGCGCCCTCGCAGCCGAAATCGGTCGCGGCGCCAAATCATCCGACGGATTGCGAGTTCCGGCGCGCGCCGTACATGGCCGCGCGTGACGCTGAAAAATTAGGTTTCGACGGATTTTGGGCGAACTGCGAGAAAAAGTTGAGCGGTTTTCACCTATAAAGGAGAACCCCAGGCGGTTTTAAGGGTTCCTTCTTGCACAACACAAGGCTTCTTGCTTGGAGATTGGAGACCTTAGTTTAGTAAATGATTTTCCTTTTCTTTTCTTTATTTCGGTTTTGTATGATGAGCATGAGATTAGTTCTTGTCATGTCGATGGCTAGGAACTAATTCCTCTATAGGAGCTTTCCATGTTGAATCTCTGAAACTTATGTTATGATTTAATGCATGCTTATGGTTATTCTTCTTCTTGTTGAGATCTATCGAATATTTGAGTTGAATTCTTGGTAATTAATTGACAAATAATTATCACTATATGATTTCTAATCGATTAGAAAGGGGGGATTGTGAATATGTTGTAAGTTGGGTAGACATTCTTGGATTGGGGATGAAAATACCTCAATTATTTATGTAGCGTTAATGAGAGGCTTAAAAACCCTAATTTTGCGCATTGTGCGTGACAGTTAACTAGGTTCTTGTTCTTAATCCTCCTATAGAGTTATCTTTATCACCGAAAGGTAGGTAATGTGCAATACTGGGGTTGAGTGTTTATATAACCCTAACGGGAGTATAAAACGATTTAGTGAACCTGCTTTCTCCAAAAGAAGAAGACCATAAGTTATTGCATTAATAAGTAGCATAAACGGATAGTGAGGAGACGTGGAAGCCCTATTCTCATCATCACTGAAGTAAATCCTTTTAGTTAAATAGCTTTTATAATCCTTAGTTAAAAACAACAAATCTAAATATCAATTTACCAAATAGATACAAAAAAATAGATAGTTGGTAATTGAACCCTAATCCTTGAGGACGATATTCGGTCTTATCAAGACTATACTACTTGTCACGATAACGTGCACTTGCATTTAAAGTGTGTGCATCTTACCGCGCATCAAGTTTTTGGCGCCTTAGGGGATTAGGCATAGTTCAATATCAAATTTGTCTATTTTTAATTTCTAATTTGGTTTTTAATTTTATTTTAATTTTTAATTTTACATTTTTATTATTTTGGAAAATTCGAGTACCATGATTGGTTGTTTGTTTTGATCTATTTCAGAAATCGGTTTATGCGAAGGAGAAGAGGAGCGACACTCTTGTTCCTTCAATCCAGAGATTGAGAAAACACGCAAGCGAGCAGAAAGAATCGGGATTGCAACTTTGATAGAAATGGGCGGAGGTCAAAACAATAACATGATGAGAGAAGGGTTAGGTGAAAATCAACATAACCGGAATGCCTCGGCAAGTACGATGGGCGTGGAGGAGAGTCCAAATCCAGCCAAAAAGAAGTTTGGGGACTATGCGCGAAGAATGAATGAAGCACAGACATGCATTAGGCTCCCGCACAGGAGCCAACAACCCGAGATAAAGCCGCACTCGAGCATGAGTACGGCACGGTGCAATTTGGAGGATCGCCGTGGAGGATCCACGTATGCACATAGCTAACTTCGAGCTATGTGCAACTTTCGATATCTTGGCGTTATCGATGATGTCGTCAGATTGAGGCTCTTTCCTTCTCACTCGGGGATAGAGCAAAAGTATGGTTGAATTCCTGGTAGATTCAATTTTTACATGGCAAGAGGCGCACGAAATTCCTAGTCAAGTTCTTTCCCGTAAAGCAAAGCGAGAGGAGTTGAACAACTTCTACCAAGCGGATGGAGAGTCCTTATATGAAGCTTGGGAAAGGTTCAAAGATCTACAGAGAAAGTGCCCACCATTGCATTGAGTTGTGGAACTTGGTCCACATCTTCTACGGTGGCCGAGCAAGACGAGAACCATTATAGATGCAAAGCGGTGGAGCATTCGCGAGGAAAACAGCCCACGACGCTCGCGAGCTATTATAATATATGGCCACCAACAACCGTGTCACGTAGAGAGGTCGACAAGTGGGAGAAGAACGGTGAGTCCACGAAATAGATGTTATTCGCCTTGAATGCCCAGTGGCCCTTTTTAGCGAAACGATTGCAAAGAACATACGGTCGTGAAATGCGCAGATGCCTAAAAGGCGTGAAATATGTGGTGGCCACATACATTTGATGTGTGTCCTTCACCGATCCCAACAATATACCAATGGAGCAGCAGAGTGTCGGGCCATAGGTAATTATCGAGGCAACAGAACAACCCTACTCCAACACTTATAATCCGGTGGAGGAACCACCCAAATTTCTCACGGATAGAGAACGCAGAATCCAATACCAACCAGCAGAACCAATACCAAGGGCAACATAATCAATACCAGGCAGAATCAACCGCAGCCTTCATTCAAGCCCCACAACCTCAGCTCAATCACGGCTCAGAAGAAAAGCCGACGAGCGAAGTGCATTGTGGCAAAGACTTGCCAACGCCTGCACTCCGATTCATGACAGAAGCTAGATCCTCATTCAGGAACTTGGAAACTCAAGTGGGTCAGCTAGCAAAGCAGGCAAACAGCAGGCCACAGGGGACATTTCCAAGCAACACAGAGGTAAATCCAAGGAAGCAATGCCAGGCAGTGCAATTGAGAAGCGACAAACAGTTGGAGCGATACCGCGCATGAGTTGAGAAGAAGGCAGAGTTAGAAAAAGAGAAGGTGATTGAGCCCAGCCCTGTAGTAGAGAAAGCTCCGGAGAAGGAGTATACATAGAAGATCCCTTTCCCCCAGAGACTACAGCGAAAGACAGTTGATAAACAATTCTCCAAATCTTTGGAGACATTCAGGAAGCTGCATATCAACATACCTTTCATAGAGGCATTAGAGCAGATGCCCTCCTATTTCAAGTTTATGAAGGAGATCTTGGGGAAGAAGAAAAAGCTGGCAGAGTACGAAATAGTAGCACTAACAGAAGAGTGTAGTGCTATCTTGCAGAAAAAGTTTCCACCAAAGCTAAAAGATCCAGGGAGCTTTACACTACCTTGCACAGTGGGCAGGGTAACTTGCAACAGAGCTCTATGTGATTTAGGGGCAAATATAAATCTCATGCCCTTATCAGTATTTAAAAGATTGGAGTTGGGTGAGGCCAAACCAACCACAGTAAGCCTGCAACTGGCCGACAGGACAGTGGTTCATCCAAGAGGCAAGATCGAGGACGTGATTGTGAAAGTAGGAAAATTCTTCTTTCCTGCAGACTTCCTCATTCTTGATATGGAAGAAGACGCGGAAATCCCTATCATATTGGGGAGGCCATTCCTAGCAACGGGGAGAGCGTTGATTGATGTTGAAAGAGGAGAGTTAACATTAAGGGTGGAGAATGAAGAAATGGTGTTTAAAGTTTTTAAACACGTCATTGAGCCACCAACAATGAGTGGGTGCTTTGCAATCAGCACCATCAAACCCCCATGCGAGCCAATACAAGTCAACCAAAGAGCGATGAGCCCAAGAAAGCAGGCATGGTTTGCTGAAATGTCACTAAAGGAGGTAAGTATTCCTGAACTCCCATCGATAATGCTAAGAAAAGAAGAAAAAGAAAACGCCAAATGTGGAGGAAATGGATTGGTTGGGGGCTTAATCCACCCCAGGGTTATTAAGGCTAAGGAACTTGCGTCCGGCTAAAAGACGTTAAAGACAGCGCTACTTGGGAGGCAACCCAATGTTTTTAATTATGTTATTTTAATTTCTGTCTTTAGTTTATTTTATTTTGTCTAAGAACAGTCTCACGGTCTTGGGGTCTTGTGTTTGTGTTATTGACAGGTACAGGCAAACAAACTGAAAGACGAAAAGCTGAACGGAAGCCAGGATTTCCAGAAAAACGGGTAAGCGCCGCGGCGCCCAGGAGCAGGGCCGCGGCGCCAAAAGAACTGAACAGGCGCAGAAGTTCAAGCGCCGCGGCGCCCAGGAGCAGGGCCGCGGCGCCAAAAGAATCAACAGCGCAAGTTCCACGCGCGGCGAGCAGGCCGCGGCGGTAGAATTACAAAACTTTGCCAAGTTTAGCGCTGGCATACCAGAATGTGGCGCGCAGAAAGTCCCGGCGAGCGCTAGAGATTAAGCCGCGGCGCCAAAAGCAGGGCCGCGGCGCCGAAGCGGGAATCCAAAACTTAAAACGCCCAGAAATCAGATTTTCCCCAAATCCAATTTCAAAAACCTAACCCTTCCTTTCCAAAACCCACGAAAATCCGAAAATTTGCCCACAAATCCTCCATAAATCCAACCCAACCACAATAAAAAACTCTTAAATTCCTAAAAACCCTTAGTTATCTCAAATAACAAAGCTCCATTCCATAGCCTCAAACCACCAATTGAAACAAGAGCAGCTTGAATCTTCTCAGAAAAAGGTAATTTTTTTTTTCTGTTCTTGAATCCTTTACTGAAGTCACAGGAGGTAGTAGTTTGAAGGAGTATTGTAGTTGAAGTAGTTGGGTACTGAAAATTTGATTGTGAAGTTTGGAGAAAAGAGTAGAAAATGAGTGTGGGTATTGGGTAGAAAAGTTGAAGTTTGGGGGTGTTGGGTTTGCTGCTAGTTGTTGATTGTGTAAGAAACATTGTGCCACTAAATTGAAAGCTCCAGAAACTATTTTAAACCATGGCCACCAGGAAGAGAAGAGGCTCCACATCCACCCCAACCCCACATTACGATAATACTAGGTTTGTGAGCTACGAAGCCTTCCAAAGATACAAAAAGCTTGATACCAGACCCATAATACCAGAAAGGGGAATGGACTACCAGAGGGAGTCATATGGGGAGGAAGATGTTTATGAGCCCATCCGGGCTATGATTGAGTTAAGGGGGTGGAGGAGATTCAGAATCAGTAGAAGATAGCACCGATGAACACAACAATGGTGCGTGAATTTTATGCCAACTTTCAGGAGAAGGTGGAGAGGATGCTTTGTTAGGGAGCTTATGTATGCGTGACAGAGAATGTAAATGTACAATTGAAGGCGGTTGATGTTGAAGAAAGAAGTGATTGGAATCACTTTAGAACACGGTCTAGAAGACCGACCACATCGATTGGAATGCCGCTGCATACACCGTGAGCTACCGTGGGGTTGTTTTGATATTGAAAGAAATGGATCAAAAGCACCAACAAAGCAATTCAACAAAGTGGCCAAAGGTTGGCTATATTTAGTCGCCGCGCGCATGATTCCATCCACGCACTTCACCGAGTTCGGAGGATAGGATTAAACGATATATGGAATTATGAGGAATGACGATTGATGTGGGAAAGAAATAGTGCGAGCATTGAAGAAATCAGCAGTTGGTGACAGGTGGATTGGGACACGCTCACTTATTACCGTCTCCGCCACACGAGTGCGGTCCCAATACTACCCACCGACACTCACGAGAGAAACCAACCGCCGGTGTCGGTGGGATAGTGCACTCTTTCCTGCACCCAAGCCCCAGCAGGGACGGAGAGTACAACCACCAAAGCAGCAGCAGCAGAGACCGCCATGGACGAAGCATTTAACGAAATAGGGCTCAATATGAGGCAGACCTAGCCACCGGCCAACCACGAAGGTAACCTTCGCATCGATGGAGCAATTGTTTCAAAATCAGATGAGGATGATGCAGAGTTTGGACACAGTGATACAAGGATAGCAAGAAACAAGGCAACAAATCAACGAGTTGAGTTCCTTGTTCAGTCAGTGGTCCACGCACTATCCCATGCCACCGCCACCACCACCATTTTAGCCAAAGTCTGTAAGTGTCTTATTTCTTTTATTGTCTTTGAGTCTACACACATTGGGGACAATGTGTGATTTAAGTTTGGGGGTGTTTTATTTGTGTCATGTTATGTGTTATTTAAGTCTTTTTTTTTTTTTATTTGTGTCATGTTATATTTTATTTAAGTCTTTTTATTGTTTTTATGTATTTTTGAGTCACAAAAATATTTCTTTTTGAGTCATAATTGTCTGTCAAAAGATCATGTATGTTGTAGTTGCTAGAAACACCTAGTGAAGGAAGGTAGAATAATGTAACGGAATTGAAGCAACTATCTAAACACTTAGGTTAGATATGCCAAAACTCACGTAACTGCCTAGTTGGAGTTCCTTGCTTGAATTATGCATGCTAAATGATAAATACTTATGTGTTATGATTGCTTGCTATTTGAGGCGAAATAGTTAGGATATGCATGTTAGGGAGATGACTCAGGCATTTCTTTGATAGCCAATTCTTACCATTCTTTTCTATCCCGGACTTTAAAAATATCCCTAGTCACTCTATGAGCCTAAATTTGAAACTTCTTCTTTGACACCCTATATTCCCACAAATTGTACCATAAGTGAAAATATGAAATAGTGGAATACATTGTGTTAAAAAAGACAAAAGAGTGAATAAGTCATGTTGCACCCCAATACAAAAGTAATAAGAAATAGGCAAAAGCCTAAGTTTGGGGTGCTTGTCATCATTATATACTTCACTCTCCCAAAACAAAAGAGGAAAAGATAGAATCAAGTGAAGGAAAGAACAAAAAGAAAAGGGAAATACCGAAAAGTCAAGAGCTTATGGTACAGAAATGAGCCTAAATTGCCTATTTTTACCTACCTATACCTAAGCCTACATCTGAACCCTTAAAGTCCCAAGATCTCTTTTATGCATATCCAGGATTAGTGGAGAATAGCAAGTAAGCATGTCATAGGATTTTTGAATTTATATGCATGATTTAGTATATTGACTTCCATTAAAGCATGATGAATATGAGTTTGCGAAATATCTAGCTTAATGTGCTGAAATGTCATGCTATATGTTCCTGCATATTATTTTGCTAACCTTCATGTTTTTCTAGTTAACACTAATGCAGCAAAAGTGATCAATGTCAGTGAGTCTTTTATTTTTCGTTTCTTTGAGTCTTTTATTTCTTTCTTTCTATCTTTGCTCGAGGGCGAGCAAAGGTTAAGTTTGGGGGTATTTGATCGGTGTATTTTATATACACCTTTTGAGTCAGTTTTAGTTAGTCTTTTGTCCCGTTTTGCACATATAAGTGTCGTATTAGGATAGTTTTCCTTTCTTTTGAGTCAAAGTGGTTAAAATGGCCAAATGGCGGAAAAGGAGCTAAAAAAGGGCAAAAGAGGAGATTCCAGAGCTAAAAACAGAGAAAGTGGCGAACGAGGCTGAAACCCAGACCAGCGCCGCGGCGCCTCCTGCAGTCAGAAGCAGGGCCGCGGCGCCCACTATCCAGAGAGGCTGCAGAAGACTCAGCGCCGCGGCGCCAAAAGCAGGGCCGCGGCGCCTAAGCGGCCGCGCGCTAAACATCCGAAGTTACGAGTTGCAGCGCGCGCGCTCGCAGCCAGAAATAAGGCCGCGGCGCCAAATCATCCGACGGATTGCGAGTTCGGCCAGCGCGCCTCGCATGCGCGCGCCGACGCGGAAAAATTAGGTTTCCAGACGGATTTTGGGCCAGGCCTGCAGGAAAAAGTTGAGGCGGTTTTCACTTATAAAAGAGAACCCTAGGCGCTTTTTAAGGTTCTCTTCGCACAACACAAGGCTTCTTGCTTGGAGATTGGAGACCATAGTTTAGTAAATTCTTTTCCTTTTCTTTTCTTTATTTCGGTTTTGTATGATGATACGGGATTAGTTCTTGTCATGTCAACGGCTAGAACTAATTCCTCTATAGGGCTTTCCATGTTGAATCTCTAGAAACTTATGTTATGATTTAATGCACGCTTATGGTTATTCTTCTTCATTGAGATCTATCCAATATTTGAGTTGAATTCTTGGTAATTAATTGACAACTAATTATCACTATATGATTTCTAATCGATTAGAAGGGGGATTGTGAATATCTTTGTAAGTTGGGTAGACATTCTTGGATTGGGGATGAAAATACCTCAATTATTTATGTAGCGTTAATGAGAGGCTTAAAACCCCTAATTTTGCGCATTGTGCGTGACGGTTAACTAGGTTCTTGTTCTTAATCCTCCTATAGAGTTATCCTTATCACCGAAAGGTAGGTAAGGTGCAATACTGGGGTTGAGTGTTTATATAACCCTAACAGGAGTATAAAACGATTTAGTGAACCTGCTTTCTCCAAAAGAAGAAGACCATAAGTTATTGCATTAATAAGTAGCATAAGCGGATAGTGAGGAGACGTGGAAGCCCTATTCTCATCATCACTGAAGTAAACTCTTTTAGTTAAATAGCTTTTATAATCCTTAGTTAAAAACAACAAATCTAAATATCAATTTACCAAATAGATACAAAAAAATAGATAGTTGGTAATTGAACCATAATCCTTGAGGACGATATTCGGTCTTATCAAGACTATACTACTTGTCACGATAACGTGCACTTGCGTTTAAAGTGTGTGCATCTTACCGCGCATCAAGAGGCCTGAAGGGTAAACACAAGTCAAATATTCTGTTGATTGAAGGATGTAATTAGGAAGAGATTATATAAATGTTCGGTTGATAACCGGGACATTAAAAATGAAAGAAGGTGAAAATCGCGGCGGCATGACTCAGGTGATTAAGGGTCGCGGCTCTAAGGCGCGTCCAGGGGGTCCGAATGACTATTTTACCCTTGGCTGGTTCTCCCTCTCAACTATAAATAGAAGGGGTTCTCATTCTATTTTATATACTTGAAACCTAAGAGGGGTTAATCTCTTCTAACACTCTGAAGAAATTTCTAGCATTTCTAAAGTTAGAAAATTACATCAAAGTTCTTGAGAACTTGAAATCCAAGGGATTTTTTAGTGTGCACACCGGACTACACAAAGCTTGAAGATTTCAACTGCTTGACTGATTTGCTTCATAATGTAAGTCTTCTTTCGAAGTATTACATTAACTTTGTGTTTTACTTTGCATTACATTATCATACTACAAGATACTTGTTGGGTTTGAAACATAAATTTTCAAATTCCGCTGCGTATACGAACCCTACGACGAAACACTTCAATATGTATAATGTATGCCCATCTACTTACCTTATTTTGCATTTGTATGCCTGAAATACATGCTGATATATAGTCTATAAACCAAATAGATTTAGTATATGAGGTATACAGGTTGAGTACGTCATCAGTGTATATCCATAGAGGTTCATTCACTTGAAATGGAATAAGCCTTTATGCCTTCAACTTGTTTCCTCTAAAATGACTTAAGGATAATCTGCTGGGCTTAGCCCATCTGACTTCTTTTCCCTTTCTCATTCGTGTTTTCTTGTTTGCAATCTGGACGCCCACATAGTTTGCTTTCTATTAAATGGGCTCAGCAACTGTTACGAATTTCAATTGAAATATTAGGCATGATATGTCTTTGATTTACTTCTGGCCCATGAGTGGCACTTCCTTTACATGTTTATTTCTCATTTCAATTGTGTGTTTAGTTTAAAATTACTTGTATTATACTTGGATAAGCTTCCGTGCGCTCTCTCTCATTTTCCCCTCTCCTCTCTCACACACATGGAATACATGCCCTTTGGCCATGTGCATTGCCAATAACTGATGGGCTGGGCAGGCCTACCGGCCTAACTCATCTCTTTTCATATTTTCATTTCTATAATTATATAATTATACTTGTATAAATACGTATTTGATAACAATTATTGGAACCCATGTGATTGCGACTTAGGATTAGGCAAAGACAATACATACATTATTCAGATTAGAGTCACCAAAACTATTTTTTTTAAAACGAACTAAGCGTGATTCGTACATTTTGTGAAATGAACTAATTTTGAAAAGTTTAAACTTGGATTAATTTCAAAACTTATAAGAATTGGATTGCTTCTTTTTGAAAAAAATTTGACTAGTTTGACATCACAAAAACTGGGTTGATTTAATGAAAATATGGATTGTTTTAAAAGAGAAAAAAACGAGCTGAAAACTTTGGACAAAAAACTGAATTTTAAAGAAGATTCCATGTGAAAATGGGCTAAGTTGTAAACATTTTCAAACTATTTTGGGCCAGGCCCAACCAAATGAATTATCTTGAAATAAAAACATAACCTTAAAGAACTTGATCTAGAGGTAATTGATTTGGAAATGTGGGATATGAGTTGACCTTCAAAATGATAATAAAAATAAATACTTGTCTCATTTCTACTAAACCTTAACATGTCATTCTAAACAAATTACACTCTTTTGTCTTCAAGGATTTTTACAGAAAATGTATAAGGAATATTTGGACAAGTCATTAGACTACAAATAGTGGAGTTCTACTAAAATTTAACTTTGAGCATACTTTGGTCTGAAAATGGCTTGACAAAATTACCCATATACAAATCCGTTTTAGGCAGAATTCAATTTTCTGATTTTCAAAAACCCATGTATGATTTGAAATGAATGACATGTTAATGATTTTTGCGCAAAATAAACTCTTTAAGCATTTTTTTACAAGTAAACATGTTATAGAGCCTGAAGGCCATCTGTATTCTACAGATCCTTAATACTAGGTTGTCTAACACTTTTTCCGGGAGATCACCAGAACTCTTACCTCGAACTCTGGTTTAAAAAATTCACTAAATTTTGAATAAACCTTTTTACTCTGATTTTTTTAATTTACCTATAAATTAGGTGTCGACTCTAAAATTAAAATATCCAATTAGAGCACCAACAACCTCCTAGTAGCTTTTATGTCTTTACGTAAAAGTGAATTGTAACAGATGACGACTCTGCTGGGGATAATCCTAGGTTCTAACCATAAGGGTTCCAATACAACATGTTCTAAATGTTATAATTTGCTTATGTGTTTATTTTCCGTAAAATATAACTATCATTCATGCATTTCATTATTCCGCCAAATGGCATGCACACACAATCACATCAGTGCACAAAGACGATCACGCGGTTCACAATCTTCCTCCAGTAAAAACCCAAATTACTTTCTTTATAACACGTTGAAGATGTAGTTGGTTCGCGGTCGTCCAATAGTCGACAATGATTCACCTCGAGTAGTCCGCTCGAGTCTCCAAGTCATTCAAAAAAGCACTCTAGTTTGCCTAGGATAGAGTGAAGCCAAATCTCTACTGAACTATCGCATGCTTACCTAGACGGGTTCAGTTATTTTAGACGTATCTAGACCCATTAAGCGACTACCTCATGTCTTGACAGTCTATGACCTGATAGCACTGCATCCAACTACTTTCTATGTGGAAACATGATTGTTCCTTATGTGATAAACCATTTTCCTTTGGTGGGGGGAAGGGGGGATTAATCGTTCTCTGTTTTGTAGATGCATACTAACCTCAAGTTCGATATTGTTTTTAAAGCACCCGAGTTTCTAAGATTTTGATGGTCGTGGCGAGATGCCCCATAACAAAGAGAAGTTACGAACTGTATAGGACACCTATCCTCATTAATGACCATGAAAGGGAATAATGAACTATTAGAAGTCCTCAACGGATATTGGGACTGTGATAGAATGGTGTTTAGGTTTGGGGATTTAGAGATGACCCCAATTTTAGAGGAGGTCCGGGATTGCATAGATAACAACGGGACTTGTACGAGAAGGAGGCAAAAACCCGATCATAACATTCTATTACCACATAGGCCCACTCCCGATGAGATAATAAAGCTTTTGTCCCCATCCAACGCCAATTGGATCTTCGGTCCAACCGTAGCCTTTAGGAAACTTTACAACCACTTTTGGTCCTAGAGAGGGTAATTAAATAACTTTATTGAGTTTCAAACTTACGTCGATTGGGATGCCACGTAACCCCTATCCTTTGCCATATGCCTACTAGGAACCATGGTTTTCCCCAAAGATCAACACCATGCCATAGATACATGTGTCATTTATACCACTCATGCTATCCTTCATGGCATAACCTCAAACGGGAAAACCAAATACTTTGACATAGTCCTTGTCATCCTAGATTATATATATCGAGTTTTAGGTTAATGACAAAACCAATATAGCTACTTCTATTCTAAGGGTGTAACCTCCTACTACAATGGTGGATTATCAAACACCTCAACAAATCCGAGGGTCCCTCGTACTTAGACTGAGAATATAGAAAGGATAACCTCCAAGCCCATTGTCCAAATTTCAGGAACCAAACCAACGAGCGGTGGGCCTTCATCTTTTTTAGACTCTGAGAGGATAACATATAATGAAGATTCTCTGATATTATATTTGAGAGTATTATGGTCAGAGGTAGAAAATGTCCTTCATTGCCACTTATGGGAATCGAGGAATTCTCCCATATGCACCTATTAGGATCCTAAGACAATTCGGTAGGAGACAAGTGATACCCCAAGTAGGAAACATGTTGGAGTATGTGGTCAACTAAGACGATGATAGGATCAAAAGGGTTGACGACATCATCTGAGAGTGGAATGGTCGAGTGAGATCAGGTCCAGAGACTCTAGCCGAAGATAGGTTCCATCCGATTGTGATGAATACTATATCGACTGGTTGAGGGAACATTTGCAAGACACCATCACTCCGGAGCCCAACTATTATCAGTGCCATCCAAGAATAGGATTTAAAATCTGAGATCAAGGCATGCCATATCTAAATGCAGGCTGATGACTGGGATGACATGTACTTAGATACGATAGAGCATATGATCAGACCATCATAGCTAGTTTGATCGAGGAGTTAAATTTCACTAATGAGTGCTAAGAGGATCTTGATGTCCGAATGAGGAGAGCAATGGACGAGACTGTACCTATGACCTCACTAAGAAAGGATTCTATGTTGATTCATTGTTGATGTCGACTCACCTTTGGATTCAGACAGACATTTAAAGGGCCAAGAGAGCTCGAACAGACAGAGCTTCATCATCCGCCACTGGAGGCAACTTCTACTGATCCTTCATGTACTGATTTATCAATATTTTGAAACCTCGCTGGAGAAAACCTTATTATTAATAATGTATGATTATGGGGGCAATGGTTTGAATCAACATTTGACATAATTATGTTTCAAACGATTAGAAAACCTTTGTGCAAAAAGGTTTAGGAACACGAATATTACATTTTGTGCTACAGCCCTTCCTATCTGATAGAAAAGGATCCCATGATCCTGAACCGATCTTACCTGGGATCGCAAATCCCTTATTACAATTGATGATTATATGATTATGTGATATTACTACTTATATGATTTCATGTGTTTTGTTCAAACTCTTTATTGGTTCCACATTCCGAACATCAAACCCAAAGAAAAATACAAGAAAATATCAAAACTTAACTAAAATTTGCACCTCTTTAGAGGTTGACTTGCTACTGATGGATACTCAAGATAGCCAAGGTGACACATCACCAGTTGTTTATTTGATTAGCGATGAGGAAACTGAGGAGTCACTTCGGGCAAAGATTTGCAAAATAGAGAAGAAGATTATCTGGCTAAAGTCCATCTGAAAGAGGCCGGCCAAATTCTGGACTTGATAGGAAACCTTTCGGAAGATACTACCGAACAAAAACACTATCAGAACTTCCTAGATAAGGTCAAAGAAATGGTCAATGACTACATCCCACTATTCAAGACACCTAAGCGGGAGACTGAGGTGCCCGAGGAAGATCATGTGCCATATATCAGGGAATTAAGTGGACCACTTGGGAGAGCTAACCCCAATGCTTCTGAAACTGCTAACTATTATGGGATGCCACAAGGGCAACCCCAGACATCATCTCCTATCTAGTGGGCAATTGACCTCAAAGCTTGCACTTCACCCTTCAGAGTCGTACCAAGGCCGGTGCAAAGCATAGAAAGGTTTGAAGGACTAAAAGCTATCGGAGCATCGTGTTTCAGCCACGATGTCCTCCCAACTTGTGCACCCGTCTATGCTCACAAAAGGTGCCCTTTCCACAAAATCAACCTAGCCACACCGCTGACAAGTGCTTGGCCCTCATGAAAAGGATCATAAGATTAATTGATGACAAGACTATCCATAACATGTAGGGCCCACATTTCCTATTGGTTCATAACCCTATCATGTATGGTGAAGGAATCACTATCGACACACAAGTTTAGCACTACGTCTTCACTATCTTTGAGGACTCATATACAAGCCTTTTCTATACACTAGCTAGTACCGACAAAATTAGTTCGGTTAAGACTGCTTGGAAACCCTCCACGGGTAATTCAGAGAAGGGGAGGATCTATTTATACCAGGGAAAACCGAGACATGACATTGAAGAATTTGAGGCTTTCAAATTTGGTCAATACCGGTCAGATCTGGGTAGTTCTACCCTGCCGCTACTGAGAAAAGACACCGGTAGAATGCGCGGTCGTAAGAATGACGACCTGCCATGGCTTCAGGGAGAAGTCATCTTTTGGGTAGATATAGGCGTCCTCTTTCCTTTCAATTAAATGTTATCCATTTCCCTTTATTTTTGTAAAAGAAACTACGTCCGACCTAATGTCCCAAGGGGGATACGTAGAAAGCCCTTATCATGGTCTGGAAATTTGTTCGGGTAGTATGAAATTAGAGATAATTTCTATGTAAACTGAACTACGGATGGGCCTAACTTCCCACAGAGGCATACGTAGGTAGTCTACATAAGACTCGCCCCTATATTATATAAATTATAATCCCCCTTATTAGAAGGTTCAATGAGGTTGGTCTCGATAAATGGTAGCAAATAAACCATATACTTTTTTATCAAACACATGCGTCTATGTGCTTTATATATGCAATCTATATGTGATATATTGTATTATTATTTTTCACTAACATTATTTGCCTTTGAGTTTTTCTTATCTTAAAAGGGGTCGATCCGTGTCGTATCACGCTTGCATACTTCAACAAATCTAAAGTTGCAGCAGCATCCTTTTCTGAACAGAATCAAGAAAACATGACTGGTGCTCTGTGTTAAAAATGGTACTAGGAACTAGGAATCTGTTTAGCTCATTATTCAAATATTTGCACTGCTTTGAGTATTAAATGAATTTGATGAATGTGAGATGCTCTGTTTGTATAATTGAAAATCAAGTCTAGTTCATATCCTGTTAAGAATGCATCTACTGGGTTAGGAGCTGTATGTGTTTTGATCTGTTCAGCTTGTGTGTTCATATTGTTCCCATTCCTGTTAATTTAAGTTTGGTATAAGTCTAATATAGCTTCTATGGTCAACCTAGTTTGTGTTACATAGATTCAGAGGTTTGTTCTATTGTTTGGTATTCTTGTGAACTTCAGTATTGCATGTTGTACCATTTGAACTATGAAATGCATGTGTGTTAAATTTTTTCACCCTAGGGTCTCTAAGTCATAGTTTAAACTCATGAAACAGTAACATTAAGACATTTTTGTGAGCATTTTATGTAGTTTAACACCACTCACTGCCATGCCATGTCTTCACTCATGTGTATTTGAAATATATTAAGTGTTTTTTAACATGGTAGTCCAAGTTAATATACATAGAGCACCTTTGCATTCTACATGAATTCATGACTTCCCACTTAAAGGTTCTTAGCTTGTAGCTTTATCAACATAAGTATCCCTGCATGTCTACTGGATCCTTGTTTTTCCTATATACATCTTATTTCATGCTTTAAACCACATGTCTATGAACATACTAGCTCATAGTCATGATTTGCCTTTATTTATATCAATTGAGAGCCTGTTTGAGTAACTTGGCTATTCCATGTCTCATGTTTTAAAGAAGTTCAGGAACTCAATAGTTGTTTATGCTTATATGCTATGTGCTTTGTGAATATCTGCCCTTTTTGTAGCACAACTATATTGGACATGCTAGTATTACTGTAATAAGTATTAAGCCACTTAACTGAACACTTTTTTTTTTGTTGACGAAGGAACCCGCAGCCGCTACTCTTTCGAGTGCGCACAGGGTAAACCCCGGACTGACGCAAAGAGTCGCAAACCACGCCGTCAGTAAACCACACTTGGCAAGCCATGTGTGACAGGCTCAACCAAGAAGGTTTATGCAGGGGATCGAACTCGTGACCTTGCGGTCCCGCGCTCTACTGCTACACCAACTTGGCTACCCTTGCGGGTCACTTAACTGAACACTTAGTTAAAATAAGTTTTGATTTAAGTTTGTGTGTATTGTGGTGTTTGGTATCTGTTTAATCTAGCCCATGTCTAGACTGATCTCATGCTTATCTCAAGGTTAAGAGACTCATCTTTTGAAACCAGTGTTGAATGTCATTATGTATACTTGGTAGGCTATTGAGTGTCAAATTACATCCTCTCTGTTAATTTCCAAATGGTCAAGAGATAAGAATGTCTGTTTTGCCCTGTCTAAACTTCTAAGCGATGTCCTATGTTGTTTTTAAGTCCTGCAATGATTAGGAGTCCCAAAGTTGTCAATATGTTTGCAATCTTAGTATGAGTAGAGTTCCATGTTTGATCTTGTGACTGGCTGTTGGCCTTGAGTTTAATTTAATCTTGCCAGTATTGATATGGCTATTGGTTTGAGTTGCAATGGTTTTGTCTTCAGTGTTTGAGCAAGAAATATGTGATATAGAGATCTGTGACTTGATCAATTAGCCTAATAGGAGATGTAAAACTATGCAAGTGATCTAATTGCTCTAGTTATTGAGTTGTTCTATGTTCTGAATGTTAGAATATATGATTGGTTTGTTTTAGACTTGAAATCACGAGGTATGTAAGATAGTTAAGAGTATGTGGGTGATATGCCTGATGTATGCCCTATCTGCCTACCTATTTTGCATTTGTATGTCTGATATACAACCTATATACCAAATATAATCAGTATATGAGCTATACAACTTGAGTCTATCAACAGTGTATATCTATAGAGGTTCATTCTCATAAAATACCTTGGGCTTAGCCCAAACCTTTATGCCTTCAACATGTTTCTTCTAAAATGACTTAAAAGGATAATATGTTAGGCTTGTTTTCCATTCCTTATACGTGTTCGCTTGTTTGAAATTTGGGCTTAGCCCACAAATGTTTGCTTTCTATCTATGCATTAACCAGGGCTTTGCAACTGTTGCGAATTTCAATTGAAATATTAGGCCTGATCTGTCTTTGATTTATTTCTGGCTCATGAGTGACACTTTCTTTACATTGTAATTGTGTGAATTACTTGTATAAGCTTGGGTGCGCTCTAACTATTACTCTTCTTTTCCCCTCTAGGATATGGGCCCTTTGGCCAAGTGCATTGCTAATCCAGAGGCCCACCACCCTAACTCATCTTCTATAATTATGTAATTATACTTGTATAAATACATAAATTATTGGAACCCATGTGATTACGACCTAGGATTAGGCAAAGACAATACATACATTATTCAGATTAGAGTCACCAAAACTATTTTTTTTTAAATGGACTAAGCGTGATTTGTACATTTTGTGAAATGAACTAGTTTTGAAAAGTTTAAACTTGAATTAATTTCAAAACTTACATGAATTGGAATGATTCTTTTTGACAAAAAATGGACTGGTTTGACATCACAAAAATTGGGAAATCTGGAATGTTTTGAAAGAGAAAAAAATAAACTGAAAACATTGGATAAAAAAACTGAATTTTAAAGCAGATTTCATGTGAAAATGGTCTAAGTTGAAAACATTTTCAAACTGTTTTGGGCCAGGCCCAACCAAATAAAGACAAACCCTTGAAATTACGGGAATTGATTTGGAAATGTGGGATATGAGTTAGACGTTCAAAATGACAATAAAAAGTACTTCTAATTTCATATAAACCTTAGCATGTCATTCTTAATAAATTACACTCTTTTGTCTTCAAATATTTTTAAAGAAATTGTATAAGGAATGTTTAGACAAGTCATTAGACTAGAAATATTTGAGTTATACTGTAATTTAACTTTGGCTGTACTTTAATCTGAAAATGACTTGATAAAATTACCCGTATACGAATCCTTTTTGGCAGAATTCAACTATGTGGTTTTCAAAAACCCCTTTATAATTTGAAATAAAATGAATGACATGTTAATGATTTTTGTAAAAAAAAAAAAAACTCTTTAAGCAATTTTTAATAAGTAAACATGCTATAGAACCTGTAGGTCAACCGTATTCTACGGATCCTTAATACCGAAGTGTCTAACATCTTTTTCGGGGGATCACCAGAACTATTACCTCGAACTTCATAGCATGTCATTTCACTTTTTTCATTTGAAGTTGAGAGGTTTTAAAAATCAAAGAGTTGAATTCCGTTTAGAAAAATTCAAATAGGATATTTTAGCAATCCATTTTCGGATTAAGATACTCTCATATTTTAAATTGAGTAGAATCCTACTAGAATTA
The DNA here is from genome assembly GCA_029844215.1 of Przewalskia tangutica. Lineage (NCBI taxonomy): Eukaryota > Viridiplantae > Streptophyta > Magnoliopsida > Solanales > Solanaceae > Przewalskia > Przewalskia tangutica. Next base: position 74,777,841 of record CM056720.1, on the reverse strand, counting down.
GTCCAATGGGTTGTCCAATCTCCTTGTATGTTTTTGAAAGTCCTTTGAAAAGAGATAAAGTTTTTTTAAAAAATAGCATGCTATGATTTTAAAAATAACATGCTATGTTTTTCCCTTTATTATCATTTATGAAGGTCAACCATACTACTTTCGAACCCTTTACTTCGAACTTAAGTCCTTTTCTTTTTTAACATTGAGTTGGGCCTGGCTCAAAATAGTCCTTAAAAGACTATTGCAAACTTGACCATTTTCTTTGTCCAAAATCAGTGCTAGAAATCTATGTTTAGTCAATTTTTTTAATAAAAATGTACTTTTAAAACAAACAATCCGCTTTTTATATCAAACAGTCCATTTTATGTCAAATTTGTCCAAGTCCAAAGCTTCTAAAATATTTATAGAAATATCAGTTTAGTTAGTTATTTAAATAAGTAAAGTGTTTATCTTTTGGGCTAATTTTGAAAACACGTTTTGGGGACCCTATCCGTTCTAAACTATGTATGTATCGTTTTGCCTAATCCTAAGTCACAACCATATGAGTTCCAATATTATCAAGTATTTTTTACAACTTTACAATACAACAAATAAGATACAAAAAAAAAAAAAAATAGGAGAAGAGTTAGGCTGGTGGGCCTACCAAGCCCACAAGTTAGCAATTTTAACTCATGATTGGGCCTTCAATGCGCAGCTACCTATCGGACTCGATGAAATAAAGAAGTTATTGGGCCTTTGGCCCCACTAAATTAGAAATGCTCTGGCCCGAACGGTCCACGTCCAGTGCGTTCAAGAGAGGAGAGGGGGAAAAAGGAGACGGTTAGAGTGTACCCATCGTAAACGTGTATACAGTAGTAACAATTGTATCCTTACCCATTATGGGTAAGGATACAATTGTTACTACTATATACACGTTTACACCCATGTTTATATAAAATAAACACATGCAAATTACAAATGATTTGCAAGTAAATCACATACAACAAACAGGCAATATGTGTATAAAATGGCATTCATGGTTAAAGATAAAAATGAAAGACACATCCCTATCTCAAATGAGGCATTGTAAACGCATTGTATGGACTGAGCCTAACTCAGGTAATAACTGTGTAAGCTAAATGAGTGCAATGTGTATGGACATGACCCAACTAACAGATAGCAGTCAACGAGAATGATGCAAAGGAGGCGAAAATGGGCCAAGCCCAGCACACATGCTAAGCAATTAAGGGATAATAACTTAAGCAGTAGAGAATTGGGCCAGGCCCAAGACACATATAAATAGAGGAGCTCAAGTGATATAGATAGAGAATATACTTGACCTGTATACATACCTTGTATACCAAGTATACTTTGTATATAGTCCAAGTATCTTTATGTATATCACATATAAATTCTTTTTTTTTTGACGAAGGAACCCGCAGCCGCTACTCTTTCGAGTGCGCACAGGGTAAACCCCGGACTGACGCAATAGCCTGCAAACCACGTCAGCCGGTTAACCACACTTGGCAAGCCATGTGTGACAGGCTCAACCAAGAAGGTTTATGCAGGGGATCGCATATATATTCTAAACATGAAGTACAATAGAGGGTAGGGAAAGGCAATGCCCATTTTCCCTTCTCATTTGTGCGCCGAACCCTTCGCGTATCCCATTTGGGTGGGACCGGTCGTTTTAAAAAGAAATAAGAGACCCATCTTGTGTTTTAAATAAAAATAAAAGTAATGATGTGGGCATTTTTTAAATTAAAAATGACAAAAATAATTTTAATTATTGCCGAATTAAGTCATAAGCTTCAAATTGAGCCCAAATTTGACATTAATCGAAGATAAAAATCTTAAAGTCATGCAAAAATCTTTTAATTAAAAATTTAAGGACTTGAAATTTAGATGTATCTCAATTGTCCCGTTTCATTAAATAATTTTTTCAATTTTGACGGAACAGAATATTGATCATTTTAAAATTATGAGTTTAATCGATTAATTACACAATTATCTTTACTTTAATTTTAAAATTATAATCAATGATAAAAAAAATGAAACATGATATACAATAAATTTATTGGATGATATTTTGTCAAATGAAATGACACAATATTTCCGTAATAATTTTTATGTTATAAAAATTATATTTCACTCTTAAAAATCTTGAATAATTAAATAAAATTATTGGAGGGTAAAAATTAGCCAAAACCTGTTGAAGATACAGATATACATTAGTTATACATAGTTATACATTCATATTCATAGTTGGGATTTTTACACTTTACGTTTTAGTTACATTTTAGCTTATGTCCTCAAATGGCTATATTTGTAATAAGGGCTTATAGTGCAAACTTTGCACTATAAATAGACTTTTGGTCACTTTGGAAATATAACGAAAAGCTTCCACAAATCTGTTTCTTTCTTCATCTCCTTCGTTCTTCCTCACTGAGAATCCTTCATCCATGGAGGTTTCCTACAATTCGTTGTCACAATTAACATCTTAACATGGTATCAGAGCCTACCGATTCGTAGGACCTTTGTATCACAAAATCAATTGAAGAAACCGATAGAAATTTCTGAAAATCAGAAAATTAAAACGTTGAAGAAACTGAAATTGTTCTCAATCGATTCAATAGTTGCGATTAAGGAATGGATTATCGAGGAGAAGAGATCGAAGAAGGAGATCGATAGATGAAAATCGAAATCGCGAAATTGCGATTTTCAATATTTTCGACTGAAAATCAGAAAATCAGAATTGAAGATCGAAACTTTGGATTCAAACTTCTGAGCTGTTCGGATAGATCCGAGAGACGAGTTTGAAGAAACTGAAAAGATAAAATCAAAATCAATCGAGAAAATCAGAATCGCCGAAATCGCGATTCTCTTTTGAAAATTAGAATCGATCGCGAATTGTAATTGCATCGATCAGAAATCGATAAGCAAATTCTTCTGGAAAATCAGGAGAACAGAGACATAGTAGAAACTCAAAATTGAAGAACAAAATCGCGTCCTTCCGAAAAACTGAGAATCGAAAATTGAGGTAATCTCTATAGTACATCGATCGATTTTTGTTGCGAGTGACAACAGAATCGACAGAGAATCAAAGTCGATTCATTCTATTTTACTTATTCTTCGATTATCGCATTTGTCGATTTAGTCGGATGGAGATATTATCGTTTTATACGGATACACTCCGCCTTTGGCTATCGTTGCGACGTCGCAGATCGCTGAGGATAGTCGAGTTTCTGGAAACTCAACTTCAGTTAGTTTGTGTTGGTGAATCGACGAATTGGAGGAAAACTGTTTGTTGTTTTGGTTATGTGTTGGCTTACTGTTTTGCTGTTGGTGAGATTGGAGAAAAATGTTGTTTGTTGTTTTGGTTATTGTGAGGGTTATATACTGGTGTTGTTTGTTCTGTGTTGGCGAGTTGTCGTTAGAGTTGGATCTTGTGTTGGTGAATTGAGGAAATTGGAGAAAAGGTGTTGATAGGTGTTGTAGATGTTTGTTGTACTGTTTTGATAGTCGTTGCTGTTGCTTTACGAGAAATATTTCACTTGCCTTGTCGGCTAAGAACAAGGCTAGAACAATAGATCGATAGAAGGATCGAGGAGTTTTCAGCGACAAATTGACTGAGAACCGAGAGATACTTCGTCGGAGACTAAATGTGGATTGAGTTGAAACTCAATTCAAAGAATAGCTTGCGTGATGAGAATCAAGAGATTCTCTAGTCCGAATGACTAGAGAACGAAGAGGTTCTTGTCGCTTATTAAAATTGCTTGCGTGATGAGAATCGGGAGATTCTCTAGTCCAAGAGAGACTAGTGAACAAAGAGGTTCTTGCCGCTTATCAAATTCTGCTGGTGCTGGTTCAGAGTCAAGATTGGGGTCTGCTGGTACTGGTTCAGAACAAATTCATAGAGAGAATCGAGAGATTCTCTAGTCCGAGTGAGACTAGAGAACGAGGGGTTTTCCGTCAAGATGAATCCAGTGGTTTCTGTCAAATTAGAAACTGAGAGATTCAGTTTATAAAATCCTGTAGCTGCTGATTCAGGACATATTCTGCTGCTGCTACATTTAAGAAATCTGCTAGTGTTACTGCTGCTGCTAGTGTTACTGCTGCTGCACATACTACTTACAAAATTTAAAGCTGCTGGAAAATGGCTGAGATAATGCAGTGTTTGAAATCGATGTTCCGCAGGATTGCGTAATTGATTCTGTTATCTTGAAGGCCGCCGCTACTATTTTTTGCCGCGCCGCTTCATTGTGCTAAGGAAAGGTGTCCGCTTCATCGTTAAGGAAATTTTGCCGCGTGTCTTTGCGGTTGTGTTCCGCCACATCGCTAAGGACTGGTTTTCGTGTGCATCTGCTGGAATTTAGTGTTACAACTATTAGTGTTGTAAATGGTGCAGCTGCTGGAATTTTGCAGCTGCTGTGACTGCTTCTCTACCAACAGGTTGCTACTGCTGTGACTAATGCTTATGGAGCAACTTATACATTTGTTGCTGCTGGAATTTATCCAGCTGATGCAGAAGTGATTGCTATGTGTGGCTACTGCTGTTGCTAAAATGCTGGTGCTGGTGCAAATTGTTGGTCACTATCTTGAGACAGGATTTCAACCTGAGCCCCAATTGTCAAACAACGAGGAATGCTCAACTACATCTTTCGCAGACGAAGCCTCTTCTCCGGCCTGCTTCCAGATGAATCTATATCATTTCCTCCCTGCTTCAGACCATCAAAAGTGGGCTGAATTCTTGCAGAAGACTGAAAGGACAGGTACTTCATTACGTCTTGATCCCAGTAACCATTAATTTGGGTGATGCCGGGATCGGAGGTCATCGTTATCAAACCGTCGGCGATACAAAAGGATTCACTTGAGTGTGCCTAACCTCACTTGAAAATTTCTCATAATGCTGGGACCGAGAGCGAAGTCACCCATCTATGCATTCAATACTGAGAGTTTGAAGACAAAGAGAAAAGAAAATCTCTCTGTCATTATAATTATTAGGCAAAACAATACCAACTTCATCAATTTTGTGAAACCATCGTACCAAAACCATCATGTTGCCTCTGGAGCCCTCATATATATCATCCAAATACGCAACAAGCTTCTTATCTTCTTCAGCTAACACATATACAAAATCTTTGACAGAAACGATAACACCAGTTCTGTTAAATGATTGGTAATGTTTACGCTTTTTCCTACAAGTCCAGGGGGAACCAAGCCACATAAATTCAGTTGCATGCTCTGCTTGCAACTGTGTCTGAACATTCTTCAATACACCCGAATTAACATCACCTCTGGTGGTGGATCAATCTGAAAATGCAAAAGAAATATGGAAATGGTGGATTAGTTGCTGCAGCTACTGGATGAGTATGCTGGTGTTTGCATCTGTTGTGCAAAGGTTAATGTCTCATTACAGATCCTAGAGCTGTTGGACAATGCTATTTTTACTGTTGGATACTACCTCTGTTTATAGAGAATGGCGCTACTGTTTCATGCCATGTTTAGGTGAATAATATGATGAGTAGATGAATTCTCTGACTTTACACAAATTGGGCGATTCACTCTTCACATTGAAGGGAAAACTATTGTTGTGGGAAAATTACTGCACTGCCTCTTGTTTCTGATAGTGCATAAACCTCTTTCGCATCCTTCAATTACAAAGAAGCAACAATCACTTGGACACAATTTTGCTCTTCAAAATCAGCAGTTATAGATGATTTCAGCCCTTGCCTAGATGGAATGTTACCTATTGATGCTAAAGGTTCTACAGCTGGTCTGCAAACCAGACGTGCTCTGCTGCTTGCTATTTGCAGAGGACAAGAAGCTGACCAGCTGCTGTTGGTAAAGTTGCTGTTGTGTATTGCAGAATGTTGTGACTTTATTAATCAGTTCTTGGCCATAGGGTTCTTTCAAAATGGATGAGTAGCTAACGGCGGAGCAGATCACTGTTTTTTTAATGCTGGCGCTGCTAAATATTACAGATGGGGATACAGATGCTCCTACAAAGGGGCTCACACAAGGTCGACATGATTATCTATTGTCCAAGCTAGGACTTAAACCAACTTGTTTTTAGTTCCTAGCTTGAGGGGGCGTGTTGAAGATACAGATATACATTAGTTATACATAGTTATACATTCATATTCATAGTTGGGATTTTTACACTTTACGTTTTAGTTACATTTTAGCTTATGTCCTCAAATGGCTATATTTGTAATAAGGGCTTATAGTGCAAACTTTGCACTATAAATAGACTTTTGGTCACTTTGGAAATATAACGAAAAGCTTCCACAAATCTGTTTCCTTTCTCTTCATCTCCTTCGTTCTTCCTCACTGAGAATCCTTCATCCATGGAGGTTTCCTACAATTCGTTGTCACAATTAACATCTTAACAAAACCTAACCACATAACATATAATTTCCCAGATTTTAAACTTGATTCAAGTAGACACTAAACACACACAAATATGCACCCCGTTCATTTACCTAAGTCTGTCAAGGTATAAATGATCATAGAGCAGGAACTGAGCATATATGAGCAGCACATGATTATCAACAGAGGCATAAATCTTCAACTCCACACCTCAATCACTCACGAAAACACAAAAGTTTTAGAAAAACTAAGACCAATTTTAAGAGGTTAAGGTTTGGATCCCAAAACTAATGGCTCACGTTATCGGTTGAGGTTCAATTTATAGAACTCAAAAAAACCCAGTAGGATCCGATGTTCGCAAAAGGACAAAGACCATTAATAACGAAAAGACAAAACAAGTCAAGGAGAGAATTTGCCTTCTTTATACCTCTGCGAAATTTTCATTTCAAAGGGCATTGTCTGCGTATAAGCTGCTTTGGGCCGGATCACGGTCCATTTAGGTCGGACTTGGGCCCAATCGCAATTTTAAATAGGATTAGGTAAGTTTTAGCAAACACGACTATGATTTAAATTAATTTTTTTTAACTAAAATTCTTTCAATTGTAGTAAACATGTAAATCCTTTTTCAATTAACTTTAAAATAACATAAAATTGAGATGTAAATTAATTTCCCTATTTAATTAAATAAAATTTTCAATTTTGACAGAGTAAAATATTTATCAATTCACATTTTGAATTTAATCAACTGATTACACAATTGTTTATCTTTACCTTTTGATTTTGGAAAAAATGATAATTATATCTTTAAAATGTGAGAATAAAACATGATATACAATAAATATACTACATGATATTTTGTCAAATAAAATGACAAAATATTTTCAGGATAATTTTATAAAATAATTTCTTGCCTTATAAGAATATATGTCACTCCGTCTGTGACTCGAGAAACTTGAATAATTAAATAAAATTATTGGAGGATAAAAAATTAGGTGTTAACATTACCTTACTCATTCCAAATTAGATCAACCATGCATTTATCCTAATTCTTGAATTTTCACCTTTTATTTCAATCACATTCACCACTAACGACCGATCATTACTCAAACCTGCTCTAGAGTGCACTAAAATATCATAGGTCTCGCTAAATAGTTGAGCCAATTCTGGAGATTGTAGAACACCACATACCCAAACAATCGAGAGTTTCCCTCGCCTCACTTAAACTTTAAAACTGAAAGCTCCTCCCAATCCGGCGCATCCTATTCACCATCTTTTATATAATTCCTCCACTAGAAATGTATCGACTCACTCCAGTTATTCCAACCAAAAATAATTTAGTACCCAAGCGATAACCAAAACCATCACTGAACTGGTCTATAATCCATAGGTTGATCCTTAATTACCGAACATACAGTCCTGCTAATATTCTCATATAGTTCGCTGAAGTACCATTGCCAAAATCCTTAACCTAAGTAATCCTTCTCCCATCTTGCTTTATGAGTTTACCGACCCAATTATTGATATCCTAAAATATCTTCACAACTAGAATTAGTTAAAACTACCATAAATATGTCACCGTAAATATCCCCATCGACTAACACCTTACTCGAGGGTCCTGCTTGCCCGCGAAGAGCCACTTTTTGCCTTAATTGCCGAACCATAACACCTTCAATAAATTGGGTGACTATTCCTATCAATCATTCCAGTTCACAAAATCAAACCACCAACAACTGTAGAAACTTATCAAATATTAATCCTTACAAACTAGGCCCATAAGCCTTATCCGAAACTAGGTGCAATATTCGGTAACTCCTTAGGAATAAAACATCACACTTTCTCATCACTAGAGTCATTCCTATCAATAAACCACTGGCCTTTCCAGTGGCCTATGACGTAGTCCAGCATATCAACTCATACATGATCTCTTACATCCATTCTACATTAAATAACTATGATATAACTCTCAAATCAACAAACTATTAGTTTCAAATGATTTTCTTTTATCACTAACCTCAAAATACCAAGAGACTCTACGAACTCACCCTTTATGGAAGAATCACAATTGTCTATTTCCTTAAGTTTCACTCGTCACAAGTAACCGTGCCACCTGATCTAGAATACATAGTCATTCCATGAAGGAACCCACAAACCACTAGTTCTTTCTCCGATACCACAACTATGTCAGGTCGAATCCCAACTTAACCTTTCATAACCCTATACGAAATCCCCCCTCATACATCTTGCAACCTTATCATGACGAGCACATTAGATACCAATTTTTCCTTTCATATAACGGAGATCGATCCATTCAAATTCTTTCCCTTGTGCCTCTGTATTATCATTCCCACTTTCTGAGGATATCATCGAACTAAGGAATCTCAAACAAAACCCCACTCAACTGAACCTTCAAATCATAGTTGAAAACTGAACTTGGTCACACGTCTGTATCACAGTGACACATATTGTATTCTACCGCGCGATGTCCTATCAGACCACTCACATATAAATTTAAGAGCGTGACCCCACCATCAATGATAGACTAGGATGAAGAAGTTCAAATACCAATTAGAATCGATCGGATACCAATTTGAATGAAGTAGCATGAAAGGAACGAAATAATGAAAGTTTCCTAAATGTCATATAGCCTCTCAAGGATGGGTACAAATGTCTACGTACCAATTCACAAGACTCTATTAGACATTACACTTATACTTGTGGCACCGGTGAACCTAGCTCTCATACAAACTTTTTACGACCCAAATCATGAGTCATGATGACACCTACACTATCCTCCGATAGGAAAACCATCCCCAGATTCATTTAGCAATAATTGAACATTTGAGAATAATAATCAGAGCTATAATGAATAAATTTGTTTAATTGAAAAACTTATAAATGTCAAATCCTTTACAATAAATCCCTTCAAATAAATTCTTTCCCAGAACCTGTTCTGACTTGTACAAGACCTACTATGAATACAAATGGAGATAGTGATAAAGTAAACTATTGCCTTAAAATAGTAAGGACCATACAACCACAAATCAAGACCAGGGTCATTGATAAGATATGTGGCCACCCTAAGCCTACACGTACTCCAAAAATTATAGCCTGAACCAATCGTTAAACCTGCATCCACGTAAAAGATACAAAAAGTGTAGTATGAGTACACAATGTATCATCGTAGGAATCATAGATCGACAACGATGTATAACATATAACATGTTATACCCTGTATTTCCTGAGTATGTACGTGAGGACGTACGTACAAAAGTTTAGCCTTAGTTAGGCATAAGGGACGAAATTTGTGCACAACCCACGAAAAGAATCATTTTCCGGCGAAACGTTTTTCAAAACTTGCGAAGGGAAAATTACGGCTGCGACATTTATATTTTTTACGGATTTTTCCGAGAGATGAAATATTTTGGACCAACGAGAGGGTGACACTTGTCACCCTCAAGTGGACGGCAAAGAGGGCATGGCTTGGCACGATTTTAAGGCCTAAACCATGGGTCAATGTTTGTGAGTGATTTGTGGAGTAGGGATAGGGTGCACTTGTGCAAATCCACACCCTCCACTTGCCTTCATCTTGGCCCTTGAAAGCCCTATAAATACCCCCCTTGAGTTGAAGACTTCTTCATCCACAAATCATCTTCCAAGTCTCCAAATTCCCCTGAGAGAAGCTGTCGTCCAAAGCCCTCTTGCCCCCCCCCCCCTCTTGTGAAGAGCTTAGCCGAAACACCCTTCCCCCCCCACTTTCCTAGTAGTCTCGGCAAAAGCCCCCCCCCCCTTTGTAGAAAATACTCTCCAAGTATTGTTACTATCCCCAAAATACCCTAGCCGTATATCTTATAGTATTCCAAAGTCACCTCTATACTAAAAGCCCAGAAATACTATCTTATATCCATTAGTCACTAAACGAAACCCTGGGGAAATCTTCATAGTTGGTTGAAGTAGTAAGTAGAAGTAGTGTAGAAACTTCAAGGGTTTCTTGAGCGGATTGAAGCGTACAAATTAGAGCTAAACCTTGCTCGGATCGACTTATAACTTGGATAATTTTGGGCTTATCAAGTAAATATCTTATCCTTCTATTGTAATTAGAGATTACATACTGTAGAAGTATAAAACTAAGTATAAGACTTATAGAAGGATGGTATTAAAAGAAGAGAATTGAACTGTAGTCACATCAGAAGAATATTAAAGAAGATTGAATCAGATTTACATAGATCGTATTCTGATGAACTTGTATAGTTCTAGGGTAGGAAGTGCTGCCCGATTTTCCGTAGAATAGAGGACCTTCTGCTTAGAATGTCCTACAGAGTAGTCTAGACATTGATAGACGTATTTGACTATTATAGGTTGATACTCTGCGCGCGACATATTCGACTTGGCGGATGGATTTCCAGAAGGTATGTGATTCTTCCTATCCTCTTGAGCATGATATTTTAAAATATATATATAGTACGGTAGACGTACGTGTGTTAACTGAACATGGTTTTACTTGACGTCTTTTGACTTGAGTCGAAATAATAAGAATCTTGAAGTATTTCAAAAGAATTATGAATCATTTTTGAAAGAAGAGTAATACTTGGTTTTTAAACAAAAGCTTAAGAGTTATACTAGCTTTATGGGAAGTTAGGTATAACGACTTAAGAAAGATAAAAGGAACGGTTTACTTATGTGTTTATAAAAGACTTGTATTGATTTCTGGAAGGTATAGTAAGATGGTTTGTTGAGTAGACATATTGTGATGCTATGTGCGTTAGTATCTTGTAACGTTTGTGTAAAGAGGTTATTCTTATTGTGCTTATGTTGTTTAACGATAAGCCGTTATGTTAGTATTACATCACTCACCTCTTGACATGATATATCGGGGTTAGCTGCCACGCGAGGTATACCTCGAGCGATGCGTGTGACTATGATTCGAGAATACCTCATGCGGGTCCAGGGGACCTATGCGGAGCTACGAGAGTTCCAAGTTAGTGTGCGGTCCATGTGGCCATGCGGTCTATGTGGCCACGCGGACTACGAGTCCAGGACGATGCCTATTACCAACATTTATATCCTTAAGACACATCCTCGACCATTTCCTAATGTCGCCATCAATTATCCCAACACAATACTTTTCCCATGGCTACCTAAAACTGTAACCTATGGCATGTCGACACTGAAGACCTTACCAGTCTCATATCCTTATACGTGGGGGAGAGAGCTTATCTCCCTTTCCTAATCTTAATCATCAAGCGCCACCTTATAATGGTATAGATTTTCAAAACCTACCAATGATGTCTTCTGTTTTTCCACAGGCAGTACTCGCACTTATCTTATTCCTGCCTCGCGCATTTTTCCTGAAACCATTCGGAATGTCGTGGCCCTGACTGCCACACTAAACCAACTCCAAGTACCTCCAAGGGCACTTAACATTAACTTTTTCAATGACCGTACATTTCCATTTCTATCTCTAAACTCTTCAAATTCAACTATTCTATACTTTTTACATCCATTTACCCCAATAAACAAGTCATACAGACTTACCAATTAATGATTCCAATGAAGGAAGGATAATTCACTTGTTACAATCGCTTCCCTTCATCTCCTCTAGATAACCGGCTTACCGGAAAACTGGAATCGAACCAATCTCTCTCTGTAGTCACCATTGGCATACAAGAAGCCAACGAGTCCATACCCATAATGACCTCAAAGTCTGACATGTCCAGCTCTACCAGGTTTGCTAGGGTCTGACGACTTTATCATCACCGGGAATTTTCTTATACCCGTCCAGCTACCACCCAATCACTCACGGTGTAGCTTCCTTGAAAGGTTCTTATGGATTCAAGCTCTATTCTTTTACACTTGGTTGCTCTCCTTCTTACTCGTCGTACTCTTTCCGTACTTCCCAACTTATTCTAACATACGTACATAACCTCCATACTGATTATGGCCTCCAATCTTTGGAGTTACAATATCGAATAATTTAAGGTCATTTCCGGCTCTCACGACCTGGTTCCTGTGGAATGCGTCCACGAACCCGTAAAATAATTAACTAGACTTAGGTCTTGCACCCTCGTGACCCTGTCACATAGCGGAACAACCCTCAACCGACCCTGCTTCATTACAGGCTATGGGTCGACCCGTAATAGGTCCATAACCCGACTCGACGGCTTATCAATGTTCTAAGTCTCACAATTTCCATGCCCCAAGCCTACATTATCCCTCCCCGCATACGGGTAAGATAGCTTCTCATAAGCCCTTAATCGTGTTGTCTTAATCATAACAACCATACTTACTCCATACAGATCTCATCCATAGAATTCTCTTAAGCATACTACGTAGCTTAATCTATTAACATAGTCTTCCATTAAGTCCCTTATCAAGATTTCTTAAGGGTTTATTACCTTCTCAGACAACTCATCATCTCCTAATTATCTCAAATTAGTACGTAAAACCTTGATGAGAATTCATTTAACTGTTTCATACCTTCCCGGTATCTATTTTGTCCTTACCAATACTTGGTAATCCAAAATCATTCAAGGCAACACACATCTGACCCTCATACATAAATCCGTATAGTTGTATGTCATTACACCAACTATACAACAAGTATTACCAACCTGGATACGCAATCCTCATAATCCTTCCTGGGTCACTGCTGTCTTTCTCATAGCTGCAATCAACATAACTCGTTAGAGAGAGACGACCCTAACAACACAGCTCTATCGCACGATCTCAGAGTGAGAAGAATGGAAACCAATCCTAAATGTCTTTGACCTCACGGTTATAGATGTGGTGCACACGCGCGATAACGAGACTACACTAGACATGGTGCGTAGACACTTTCGAAGACTAAGCGCTCACGATACCACTTTTGTCGCGACCCATCCGGGCGCGGCGGTGCCCTACGGCGCACCTTACATGTAACCATCAGAGAAGTCAGTGGAACATATATAAAACACACAACTTAAATCAGTAAGAAGTAAACAACAGGCTAGCCGATGAGGCTGCCTTCCTGGATATACATATATAAATAGTCAAAGCAGTTACATCATTTTTCTTTACAAACCGACCCACATACATGACTACATACCTCTAAGAATTTTGACATAACAACTGTGACGGGACAGGGCCCCGCCATACCCCTGAATGTATAACAACCGACAATACCAGGGATTTGAACCAAAGATAAGCCTCCAGAGTAATAGAGCTTCTCAACAGCTGAACAGCGATCCTAAGAGTGGGGATCAGTAACATGTATAACTCTACCTGCGGCATGAACGTAGCCCCCCGAATGAGGTCGATCAACAGCGGTATCAAGTATGTGGCCCAGAAATGCTTGTAATGAAATCATAATAGTTTAAAATAAAGTTGGGGACATGTATGATAACCATATTAACAGTACACTGTGCCTTACTAACAATGAGAGTAAACAAGAGTATACTTTACTGCAAATTAGGGCCACCCGCCCGTAGTATCATTAAGAAATCCTACTCCTGGGACTATTTCACCCGCATAAGTCATGTGGACCCTCAATGAGGTCATCCGCCTCGCATAGGACTGGTCCACCCCGCATGGGACTATTTCACCCGTATAGCCCTACGGGCTCGCATGAGGTATTCCTCGCATCGTGGGGAGCAAATCCACGGGACATACAAATGCAACAAGGCCGGGGAATAACCCCGTAATGAACAATATATCACTAGCACAACCGGCTATCGTACATAACATAAGCACCACCGGCTTATCATACATAACATAAGCAAGTTAAGAAATCTCCTAACTTCTTATTAGACTTAATTAACATGCACTCTCATTTTATTTAAACTTAAGGCACTAACATGTCATGAAAAATCCGGGAATTTAACCCAAAGTATTACGTACTTCCATTCTTTTAAAGAGAACCCGTTTCACATAAAAACCCCAAGATACTAGCACCCGTAGTATCAAGACATGTCTACATTTCAAAACAAGTCACTACACCTTTTAGAAATACATTTAGGCTTCTAAATCAAATGACTTTTTACTTTAAAACTTTAAACAATTGATGCCTTTAAATCAATTTGACTTTCTTCATTTCAAGTCATTTATCTTTGTTTACAACACTAGAGTAAACCATTCTTTTAACTTACCATAAAGTTATTATAACCAACTTCCCATAAAGCCGTTATACTAACTTTATGCTTTAGAAACTAAGACATCTTTAACCTTTCATCAAGCCGTTATAACTAACTTCCCATAAAGTCGTTATAACTCTTTATGTTTTAGACAAATTCATTCTTTTTATAACCAAACGACTTATTCTTTTTATAACCAAGTATCATATACTTTCAAATCAAGTTACATAACTTTCAAAATACTTCAAGTCTCTTAACTTTAGAATAGTTCAAGTAATCAATACTTTCCAAGTCAAGAAATCTTTCCATGTAATCTCAAGTCACATATACTTTTCGAAAACAAGGCAAGGATATCAAAATGAAACCGAATTCATTTTTAACCATGTACGTCCACCGTACTATACATTTATAAAACTCACGCTCAAGAAGATAGGGAAAGTTCCACATACCTCTTCGGTTCAATCCACTTGCTAAGTCCAATATGTCGTACATAGTATGTCAACCTATAATGACCATAATACTTCTATTAACTTCTAGCTTCAAACGTAGAATATCCTAAGTGTAAAGTCACTTGTTCTACGGAAAATTAGGCAGTACTTCCTTTGTTTCTACATACTTTTCCATTTTTTTCAAGGCCCGAAAATCAATAACCAAATGCCACATTTAAGGCTCAACAATTCAGAAATTCCAAGGGGATTATACGCCTAACAGGACGTGTAAAATTCTGCCCCACAATCAATATAAAACTGTCCAATATTTCCAAGTCATATTCGGCTACCATTGTCACAACAAATATCAATTTCCCTTCAATTCCTTTTTCAATCCAAGTTGTTATTCTAATATGTTATATACCCTATAACAATTATAACAACTACAAATCCTTTCTTTCTTAACATGCGCGATTGTAACTATCGACCAAATTGATTACAACATAAATGGCTAACTTGTCCATTTTGTTTTTAACGTCGACATGATCCAAATCTTTTCAAACTTCAATCTATATACCACATGTTCATTTATCAACTAATATAACATGTAATCTTTAATCACGTTAAGAAGACGAAGATTTTACCTCAATAAGCCCTAATAATGTCCAAGAGTAAAAGTCGATCCTTAGCAACTTTTAGCTCATCTTCTTATGTTCCAATCCGCTCCAAGCACTCCTTAGAAGCTCATAACCAACTTCTCTTCAATTTCCAACTTCAAAGTTGAAGAACACCTTAGGTTTTCATCTTGCGACTAACATGAAAATGTAGTTTTTTCGGGATCTTACTATTGAGATAACCTTACAATACCTCTAGGAACCTTGGGTTAAAGTATTGTGATTTATGATCCACAATTGAAAAATTTTGTGTGGGAAAAATGCTATTGCCGAGCCCCACTTCAAGAACAAGAAAGTTTTGAAATTTTTCTAAGTGTTGGAAATGATCTAGTCTTGCACTAGTAGTAGCAATATATAATTAAATCAAGGGCTAGGATTAATCCAAATGGATGGCTAATATTGGTCTATTATGTCAAGCTTCAACTTGCCCTTTGACTTGGTCCATTTTATCAAGCTAATATTTGCTACACTTGCATACATTTTCGTCCAAGATGATTCATGTGGAGGGTGACACATGTCGCCCTCCCATTGGTCCATAATATTTCATTTCCCGAAATTTCCATAATTGGTCAAAATATCGGAAATCTCGTGGGCCCCACAAAAACGTAAAATTTCTCGAGTGGGCCTTAAGTATCCAACTCTGTAAATAAACTTCCATAATTCCGATAAATCCTAAAAGTCTTAAACAACAAATTCGAGAACCCAATTCTCATTAACGAACAATTTTCCTTCCCGAGGTTCGGAAGATTTTCCTTAGAATTTACAACTCTTTCTTTCGTTTAAATTTTTAAGTCTTGTGTTCTCCCGTCTATTCTCATATACATGTTCTGGAATTTCAGGGTGTAACAATTATAGCTTCTGTGGTCAGTCTAAGATATGTTTCTAGACCTTAAGGTTGTTTGTTACTGCTAGATACATTCTGAAGGTATAGACTAATAGTAATGGTATGTTGAAACATGAAAAGTAACATGTATATATTTGACCTATACAAGTTGAAACGAGTTACATTTTTTTAAGACAATTTTGAGGCTTGGAGGCTGTTGTACCTTATCCATTAACACTTCATGTGATTTAAGTCATGTATAAGGTGTCTGGGTTATGTAGAGATCTAGACAATTACTCATATGCATGTTTCTAGTGATGTATGACTTGACTAAGTTTCAATAACTACTCAAGAGCATATGGAATTATACTTAGCCAACTGGGATGTGATCTAAATCCTTGGTTATAATGTTAATAAAGATGCATGACCCTTAGACCACTTTAAGTATTTCCTTTAATCATATAAGACCTGTAAACTAGACTCAGGTAAGAACATGTCACGACCCGTTCCGGGGCCCGTGACTGGTGCCTTACCCGGGCACCCAAGTAGTCATACATCAGAGTAATCAGCGGAATATAAAAACAAGACATGAAACAGTTGTAAAATGAGACACAGTTTTATGTGAGAAAATGTCGCCTTTCGGCATATATATATAAACATAGTTTTTGCAGTTACATCCCAACTATACAATAGGACTACAGACTTCTAAGAAGATAAACAACTATGACGGGACAGGGCCCCGCCATACCCTGAATGTACAAAACTATATACAACAACAGGGAGATCATACCCAAAAGTCGAGCCTCCGGAGAAGATGGAGCTCCTGACACCAAAGCAAAAAGATCCTAAGGATGTGGATCTAGCACTGCTTTGCCCTTACTGCGGCATGAGCGGCCAGAAGGATGTCGATAACAGGTACCAAGTATGTGAAACTGTAAAGTACTTAAATGAAATCAAAGTATTTAAAACCATTTGCAAATATAATCAGTTCAATTGCACATAGTGCCATATCACAAACAAGAACAATAATAGGTAAACTGTAACAGGTCTTTTCTAGGCCGCGAATGATCGAAGCAAGGCCAATTGCCCATAGTATCATTATGCGTGCCTAATCACGGACTTTCGCGATCCGCATAGGTCACACTGCACCGCATGAGGTATTCCTCGCGTCGGGGTAGCTAACCCGGTACCCTCACGGACTCGCGATCGCATAGTCTCTAGACCGTAGTCACACCGCATAGGGCATCCCGCGTCGGGCTAAAACACCGAGAATGATCAATCACGGAACTCCGACTCGCATAGTCACACGCGACCGCGTAGTATAGACCGCATCGCGTGGTGGCAAGCCCTCGGTATAACGAGTCAAAGGGGTATGTGATATAATAACAGTACAACGGTCTTAACGTTTAACAACGTAAGCACAACAAGAATAACGTCACAAGACACTAACACACGTAGTATCATAACATGTTTACTTATCAAACCATCTTACTACAATTTGCAGAAGTCAATACAAGATTTTCATAAACAAATAAGTAAAACCGTTCCTTTTATCTTTCTTAAGTCGTTATACCTAACTTCCCATAAAACTAGTATAACTCTTAAGCTTTCTGTTTAAAAACCCAGTATTAAAAAATGATTCATAATTCTTTTGAAATACTTCAAGATTCTTATTATTCAGGCTTAAGTCAAAAGACATTGCCGTAAAACTACGTTCAGTTAACACACGTACGTCTACCGTACTATATATATATTCTTAAAATATCATGCTCAAGAGTATAGGAAGAATCACATACCTTCTCGGCGAAATCCACCTGCCAAGTCGAATATGTCGCGCAGAGAATCGACTTTATAATAGTCAAATCGTCTATCAACGTCTAGACTATTCTAAGCGATTCTAGCGAGAGGTTCTCTATTCTACGGAAAATTGGGCGGCACTTCCTACCCGTCAAGCTACTCAAGTCTCGTGAAAACAGTCTATGTAATCTGATTCAATTATTCTTCTTTATACCGCCTTCTTTGTGATAACAGTTCAATTCTACGTAATATCCTTGATTGTAATTACGGTTCAATTCTTTCTTTAATACCGCTAAGTATCTTATACTCAAGTCTTAGCTATTCTTATATGTAATATCCAATTACAATAGAAGGACAAGAGTATTTACCTCGATAAGCTCAAAATTATCCAAGTATAAGCGTCGATCTGAGCAAGGTTTAGCTCACAATTGCGCTCAGATAGCTCGAGAACCCTTAGAAGTTTCCAACAACTTCTACTTAAATACAATAAGAGAATTGGGCTAGGGTATTTGGAAGACAACTATCAACCAAGAGGGGTGTTTTGGCTAGGCTAGAGGGGAAGAGGGTTGTTTCGGCTAAGCTTCACTCAAGGGGGGGGGGGGGAGAGAGGAGGCTTGGACGAAAAGCTCACAAGGGAGAGGGGAGGATTTTCAAGACTTGGAGAGTGATTTGTGGATGAAGAAAACCTTCAAGTTAGGGGAGTATTTATAGGCCAACCAATGGCCAACCAATGGCCAAGTGCTATGCAAGTGTAGGGTGAGGATTCCTCCATGTGTACCTTATCCAACTACCACACAAAATATCACAAATATCCTACCTACTCCAAGCCCTCCAAATCGTCTCATTACCGCCCACACATCCGCCAATTAGAGGGTGACAAGTGTCGCCCTCTTGTTGGTCCAAAATATTTCGTCTCTCGGAAAAATCCGCAAAAAATATAAATGACATAGCCGTAATTTTCCCTTCGCAAGTTTTGTAAAACGTTTCGTCGAAAAATGATTCTTTTAGTGAGTTGTGCACAAACATTTCGTCCAAAGTGCCTAACTAAGGCTAAACTTTTGTACGTACGTCCTCACGTACATATTCGAAAATCGGTGTCACGACGAACCGGGCCCGTGGTGATGCCTTACCGGGCACCACTAGTGATCTGACATCGAGAAAACCAGCGGAAATAAAACTTAAACATGTAAATAGACATGGATTAAGATGAAAGAAAATAGGCAACCAAAGCGGTTGCCTTCAACATACATATATATAAACATTTGAGCGATTCTGATCCTTACAACCCCGCCACACTTGCGGTGCTCTGGACCTCTAGATTTATACAACAACTATGGGGACGGGGCCCGCCATACCACAGATGTACAAGGACCTCTGGACTCGGGGTAACATACCAAAGATAAGCCTCAGAAGGGACGGAGCTTCCCAAGACGCTGAAATGAGATCCTAAGCGGGGATCGGCGGTAGGTGTACTTCACTGCGGCGTGAACGCGGCCCGAAGGAGGTCGATGACAACAAGTACCAAGTATGTGAAGCGTAAAAATCACGTAAATGAAATCATAATAGTCTATATAAAGCGGGAGACATGTATGATAACCAAACTACGATTCCACAACATAAGCGATTATGTCAAGTCGGGGACTCGCGCCTCAAAGTCATCCTCATGCCGTGGAACTTCTTCCTCAGCTGCCGGCGATCTAGGTACAAATCATGTGATACGTATAACATGTCTCGGCCCATCTCATGGACCCGATAGAAAGCGTGTGGGATAGATTCCCGGTTCATCCCATGAACCGGTAGTCGAGTGAAATACATTCCCGGATGAACCAGTAGTCGAGTGAAATACATTCCCGGATGAACCGGTAGTCGAGTGAAATACATTCCCGGTTCATCCCATGAACCGGTAGTCGAGTGAAATACATTCCCGGATGAACCGGTAGTCGAGTGAAATACATTCCCGGATGAACCGGTAGTCAAGTGAAATACATTCCCGGTTCATCCCATGAACCGGTAGTCGAGTAGAACACAATACTTGCACAACAAGGCTATCACACGTAACATGGTCAAGTTTCACAACAACAAACATAGGCAAGTTTATACACAACTCAAGGTACTTTCATTTTATGTCAAAGTCCGGATTTTAACCCTAAAGTACTACGTACGTTAAATTCCTTTTAAAGAGATCCATTCCTTTTATAAAAGTCACCCGATACCCGTAGTATAAAAATAGAGTGACTTACATCTTTTAAGTAAACCAAAACAACTTCCATACTTTCCTTTTTAAAACCAATTAAGGCAATACCATACGCCTTTTTAGACCAAAACACTTCTCTTTTTAAAGTCCAGTTACCACATTAAAACCAATGATAAAAACCCTTTGTTTTCATAAAGTCGTTATAACCAACTTCCCATAAAGCTGTTATAACACTCTAAGTTTTAAACCATTTTAAGACAACACAATGCCTTTCTTTTCCCTAAAGTTCCAGTTTGCCTAAATTCAATTACGCAAGTCTCTTTTTAGAAAAGTTTCATAGTTCAATGTCTTAATCTCTTTTTAAAACAGTTGAGTAACATATGCCATAGGCGAGTAGGTTATTCTTGTTCATAATCAATCTTATTAAGCAACCATGATCTAGAAAATGTAATATCATTTTGTCTCATCTTAGCACATGCGGATGGAGGTTTCTTGGTTTTAATGATACTTCATTTATTCAATACATTTTCCTTTATTAATCTGCGGTGGTTTGTCGATACATTCCGATTTTTGAAATCAGTAAAACATTATTCCTTTTAAAAACCACGTGCTCATTACTCACGAATGAGGTCTCACATTGTTAACAAACTTCATATCAAATCAATTAAGTCAAGTCTCTTATCTTTTCAGAATAAGTCTCTTAACTTCTAGAAATCAGTAAACCATTCTTTTTATCTCTCTTAAGACGTTTTACCTAACCTCTCATAAAGCTAGTATAACTCCTTATGTTTTCAAAACCAAGTATTACTCTTAACAAAAAGGTTCCTTAATTCTTTTGAAATACTTTAAGACTCTTTATTATTCAGCTTAAGTCAAAAGACATTGCCGTAACGCTACATTCGGTTAATACACGTCGTCTAGTACTATATCTATATTCCTTTTAAAATATTTCAAGGTTCTTATTATTGGGCTTAAGTCAAAAGACATTGCCGTACAACTATATTCGGTTAGCACACGTCATCTATATAATATATACATATTATTGGGCTTAAGTCAAAAGACATTGCCACACGTCGTCACCGTACTATATGTATTCTTTTAAAATACTTCATGCTCAAGAGTATAGGAAGAATCACATACCTCGCGACGATTATCGACTATTAGCAAAAGCGCCCACGACTATAACCCGACTAGCCTTGTCCACCTTCTAAGTAGCACATGCTACTTGCAAAACATTCAACCAATAAAGATTATCGATCTCATGTCTGATCTATGTAAGCACGGTTTAACTTCTACTTATATTCTTACGATGTGATTTGATTCAAACCTTTTACGTAATATCCTTCTACATTACGATTCAATTCTCTTCTATGAATCTTATATTCATTTCTACTACGACGATATGTAATTTCCAATTACAATAGAAGACGATAGTATTTACCTCGATGAGCCCAAAATTATCCGAGTTTAAAGTCGCTCCCGAGCAACGCAGCTCCTACTCAGAGTGCTCCAAACAACCTTAGAAGTTCTAACCAACTTCTACTTAACTACTTCACTATCAATGAAGATTTTCCTTAGGGTTTAGTTTAGTGGCCAAAGAAGGTATAATAGTATTTTACGGGCTTTTGTAAGTGTAACCTTGGGAATACTACAAGGTATTTGGGCCAAGGTATTTGGGCATTATAACAATACTAGGAGAGTATTCCTATACCACAAAGGGGGTATTTATACGAGATAACTAGGCTAGGGGTACCCACTGGCTAGACCACTGAGGGGAGGGGTGGCTCTCGGCCAAGGCTCGCTCAAGGGAGACTCTTTGGACGAACTACAAACAAGAGGGAGGAGTATTTGAGACTTAGAAAGATTGCTCAATTTAGGATGAAATAACTCTTCAACAAGGGGGGTATTTATAGGTCAAGAAATGACCAACCAATGGCCAAGATTCATCCAAGTGTAAGGCAAGTGTAGGGCTAGATTTAAGCCAAGTGCACCTTATCCATCTACCACAACTTGCACAAAATATCCTACCTAACCCAACTCACCATTTCGTCCAAATGCGCCCACTTCCTTCCAATGTGAGGGTGACACATGTCACCCTCCGTTGGTCCAAAATGTTTCGTCTCTCGGAAAAATCCAAAAATTAGAAATGACATAGCCGGAATTTTCCGCCGAAGTTTAGTAAAGCGTTTAGTCGGCGACTCTATTCGGCACTTGTGCACAAAATTCGCCACTTGCCTACTTTAAGGCTCAAACTCTTCTCCGTATACCCACACGTACATACTCTGGAAATACGGGGTATAATATTCTCCCCTCCTTAGAAACATTCGTCCGAATGTTCCTTCTCAAGACGGATTACGATGAAGATCTTCTAACATGTTGCCAACGCCACGCTCGCCACGAAATAACACACGTTCTCTTCCTTCCTTACTCGTTGTGCCGCCGCGAACACTTGAACTCTTCTAGTATCGTACCATACTTGATTCCCAAAACTTTGGAGTCACAACCTCAAACTTGGTCATCTTACTAGCTTCACTCTTCGCTTAAGGCCATTCCGGCCTTCACGATCCGCACGGTCGAACATATCCACAAACTCATACGAAGGTCATCTAAACTTGGGCCTAACACCTCGTGACCCTACCACTGGCGGGACCACCGAGCTGACCCAACCTCGAAGCAGCCGCGGGTTGGCCCTCAACATGGCTGACGACCACTTAACGCATCGCGCTCTTGTTCCCGATCGGAACAATCTTACCTCTGAGTCATGAAAGCTACCACTTCCATTTCACACTACCTGGGGACTTATCACACAATTACACCACGTATACCTATACGTTCGACAAAGATCACTCGCAAAAACGTGTACTCAAGGCGGCCTTACATCTAAGGTCTCAAGTAGTATTCTAAGGTTCATCATTTTCTCACCCTGAGCTTACCCTTTTACACTAACGGGTTTCTAAATCACATTTTAGCACAAAGCTATCCGACATAACACTAAACACATCATCAATATATACAAGTCTCAGAGGTTAAGGATATACGAACCTACCGCTCAGCTCTAATCATAGGCACGCCTGCAGTGTGCGTATGAAAGCGATGAACACGCCATCGATCCGGTGGCTGCGCCAATGCCGGTACCTCTCTATAAGCACGATCTCTCGTCACATGGCTGACGGCGGCGCAGTGAAACAAGCAGGTAAAAGACGACATTCCGGGATGATGTTTGCCACATCGTGCTGTGGCTGAGGGGCATGAATCCTGCGGCTAGCACTCACGTATACACAGTGAACCGAAGCCACGAGCTCGACCAGCTCGAATACCCGAACGTCCACGAAGGCGTGGAGGACCACTGCATCTTGGCGGAGGTACATAACTTTCTTCTTTGGCGGTCCGCCTCGAAAGTTACCAAAGGACCCTGCTGTCCTGGCCCTCTTCTGCTGATCTCGTTCATTTTGTCGACCTCTACGTGCCTCACATCCTAGTGCATGAGCTTGCATGCGGGCAATGTCCATGCCCGACTGAAGAGCTACACCCGTACAAGCCTCGCCAGTAATCATCTAGCCGGTGGCGTGGCGGTGTACTCATCCTCCATATCGGCTACTCTGCGGGGACATCTGAGCTAACGAGTCGAACTCCACATTGTACTCTCTAACCGTCGCCCGCCCCGCCTTAACGTCAAAAATCTGCCGGCGAGCCTCCTCATC
Source organism: Przewalskia tangutica (assembly GCA_029844215.1). Classification (NCBI taxonomy): domain Eukaryota; kingdom Viridiplantae; phylum Streptophyta; class Magnoliopsida; order Solanales; family Solanaceae; genus Przewalskia; species Przewalskia tangutica. The sequence continues at coordinate 74,753,777 of CM056720.1, read as the reverse complement.
TGTGGAGGCAAGAAGTGTGCAAGAAATGCCTTTGAGAACTCGTCCCATATAATTGGAAGTGCATTCTCTCCGGGGCGGCTCGCGAATCAAACCGATCATTGCGGTATCACGCGGCCGATGCGAACCTAGGACCACGACTCGGTATCCGATGCCTTGATCACTCTCATGACCAGTAATCGCTGCCGGATGAACTCCTGCGGATCATCCTCAGGCCTCGACCCATAAAACTCTGGCGGGTTACACCTCAGAAAATCCCGTAGTCTCAGCCCATGCGCTTTCGGGGTGAACTACGGGTGCTCTGGGGCCCAGGCTGCTGCATCCAGCCTATCCTCATATCGGGCCACGACCACGGCGATGGCGGGCCATCTCCTTGTACCCATCTCATCTGCTCCGGTGTGGGGGGAGGCTCAGTCTTGTAGCCTCGGCGACCGCTGCTGACTCTAAACTTCTTTGGTCTTTGGCGGCGTCGCGAAACTTCGCCGTCGGGCAACATCTCGAGCTGGCCGGGCTGCGCCCTCGTACTCTGTATCTCACTATGACTCCTCATTGCCTTGCCCGTACGGGCTGCAGGTTGCCTGCGCGAGGCATAGCGGTAAGGAAAGGAATACGTCGGAGGGTCCAACTTATCACACGACTTTAAGGCACGATCTCGAATGAGAAGAATGGAAACCAATCCTAAATGTCCTATAGCCTCACGATTATAGATGTGGTGCAGCAACACACCGATAATCAAGACTCTACTAGACACGATGCGTAGACACTTTCAGAGGACTAGCGCTCGATACCACTTTTGTCACGACCGAACCGGGCGTGGTCGTGCCTACCGGGCACCCTAGTGATACAACATCGAGAAAACCATGAAATAAAACTTAAACATGTAAATAGACATGGATTAAGATGAAAGAAAATAGGTCAACCAAAGCGGTTGCCTTTCAACATACATATATATAAACATTTGAGCGATTCTGATCCCTTACACACTTGGCGATTACTCTGGACCTCTAAGATTTATATAACAACTATGACGGGGACGGGGCCCGCCATACCACGAATGTACCGGGACCTACGGACTCGGGGTAACATACCAAAGATAAGCCTCAGGAAGGCGGAGCTTCCCAAGACTGAAATGAGATCCTAGCGAGGATCGGCGGTAGTGTACTTACTGCGGCATGAGCGCGGCCCGAAGGAGGTCGATAACAAGTACCAAGTATGTGAAAGCGTAAAATCACGTAAATGAAATCATAATAGTCTATATAAAGCGGGAGACATGTATGATAACCAAACTACGATTCACAACATAAAGCGATTATGTCAAGTCGGGGACTCACGCCTCAAAGTCATCCTCATGCGTGGAACTTCTTCCTCACTGCGGCGGTCTAGGTACAAATCATGTGATACGTATAACATGTCTCGGCCCATCTCATGGACCCAGTATAGAAACGTGTGGGATACATTCCCGGTTCATCCCATGAACCGATAGTCGAGTGAAATACATTCCCGGATGAACCGGTAGTCGAGTGAAATACATTCCCGGATGAACCGGTAGTCGAGTGAAATACATTCCCGGTTCATCCCATGAACCGGTAGTCGAGTGAAATACATTCTCGGATGAACCGGTAGTCGAGTGAAATACGTTCCCGGATGAACCGGTAGTCGAGTGAAATACATTCCCGGTTCATCCCATGAACCGGTAGTCGAGTAGAACACAGTACTTGCACAACAAGGCTATCACACGTAACATGATCAAGTTTCACAAAAACAAGCATAGGCAAGTTTATACACAACTCAAGGTACTTTCATTTTATGTCAAAGTCCGGATTTTAACCCTAAAGTACTACGTACGTTAAATTCCTTTTAAAGAGATCCATTCCTTTTATAAAAGTCACCCGATACCCGTAGTATAAAAATAGAGTGACTTACATCTTTTAAGTAAACCAAAACAACTTCCATACTTTCCTTTTTAAAACCAATTAAGGCAATACCATGCCTTCGTTTTAGACCAAAACACTTCTCTTTTTAAAGTCCAGTTACCACATTAAAACCAATGATAAAAACCCTTTGTTTTCATAAAGTCGTTATAACCAACTTCCCATAAAGCTGTTATAACACTCTAAGTTTTAAACCATTTTAAGACAACACAATGCCTTTCTTTTCCCTAAAGTTCCAGTTTGCCTAAATTCAATTACGCAAGTCTCTTTTTAGAAAAGTTTCATAGTTCAATGTCTTAATCTCTTTTTAAAACAGTTGAGTAACATATGCCATAGGCGAGTAGGTTATTCTTGTTCATAATCAATCTTATTAAGCAGCCATGATCTAGAAAATGTAATATCATTTTGTCTCATCTTAGCTTCTATGCAGATGGAGGTTTCTACTGGTTTTAATGATACTTCATTTATTCAATACATTTTCCTTTATTAATGCTGCAGTGGTTTGTCGATACACATTCTGATTTTTGAAATCAGTAAAATATTATTCCTTTTAAAAACCACGTGCTCATTACTCACGAATGAGGTCTCACATTGTTAACAAACTTCATATCAAATCAATTAAGTCAAGTCTCTTATCTTTTCAGAATAAGTCTCTTAACTTCTAGAAATCAGTAAACCATTCTTTTTATCTCTCTTAAGACGTTTTACCTAACCTCTCATAAAGCTAGTATAACTCCTTATGTTTTCAAAACCAAGTATTACTCTTCTTTCAAAAAGGTTCCTTAATTCTTTTGAAATACTTTAAGACTCTTTATTATTCAGGCTTAAGTCAAAAGACATTCTTGTAACGCTACATTCGGTTAATACACGACGTCTACCGTACTATATCTATATTCCTTTTAAAATATTTCAAGGTTCTTATTATTCAGGGCTTAAGTCAAAAGACATTGCAGTACAACTATATTCGGTTAGCAGCGTGCATCTACTATATAATATATACATATTATTGGGCTTAAGTCAAAAGACATTGCCACACGTCGTCTACCGTACTATATGTATTCTTTTAAAATACTTCATGCTCAAGAGTATAGGAAGAATCACATACCTCGCGGCGATTATCGACTATTAGCAAAGCGCTCACGGCTATAACGGCTAGCCTTGTCCACCTTCTAAGTAGCACATGCTACTTGCAAAACATTCAACCATAAAGGTTATCGATCTCATGTCTGATCCTATGTAAGCCGCAGTTTAACTTCTACCTATATTCTTCTGATGTGATTTCAGTTCAAACCTTTTCTGTAATGTCCTTCTATTACAGTTCAATTCTCTTCTATGAATCTTATATTCATTTCTACTACGACAGTATGTAATTTCCAATTACAATAGAAGTAAAGTAGTATTTAAATCGATGAGCCCAAAATTATCCGAGTTTAAAGTCGCTCTGAGCAACGCAGCTCTACTCTGAGTGCTCCAAACAACCCTTAGAAGTTCTAACCAACTTCTACTTAACTACTTCAACTATCAATGAAGATTTTCCTTAGGGTTTCGTTTAGTGGCCAAAGAAGGTATAATAGTATTTTCTGGGCTTTTGTAAGTGTAACCTTGGGAATACTACAAGGTATTTGGGCCAAGGTATTTGGGCATTATAACAATACTAGGAGAGTATTCCTATACCACAAAAAGGGGGGTATTTATACGAGACAACTAGGCTAGGGGGGGGGTACCCCACGGCTAGACACCACAAAGGGGGGAGGGGGAGACTCTTTGGACGAACTACAAACAAGAGGGAGGGAGTATTTGAGACTTAGAAAGATTGCTCAATTTAGGATGAAATAACTCTTCAACAAGGGGGGTATTTATAGGTCAAGAAATGACCAACCAATGGCCAAGATTCATCCAAGTGTAAGGCAAGTGTAGGGCTAGATTTAAGCCAAGTGCACCTTATCCATCTACCACAACAACTTGCACAAAATATCCTACCTAACCCAACTCACCATTTTCGTCCAAATGCCGCCCACTTCCTTCCAATGTGAGGGTGACACATGTCACCCTCCCGTTGGTCCAAAATGTTTCGTCTCTCGGAAAAATCCGCAAAAATTAGAAATGACATAGCCGGAATTTTCCCTTCGCAAGTTTAGTAAAACGTTTCGTCGAAAAACGACTCTATTCGGCACTTGTGCACAAAATTCGCCACTTGCCTACTTTAAGGCTCAAACTCTTCTACGTATGCCCACACGTACATTGTCACGACCCGAAACCGGGCCCGCGACTGGTGCCTTACCCCGGGCACCCAAGTAGTCAAACAACATCAGAGAAAATCAGCGGAAATTAAAACTCATACATGATAACCAATGAAAAGAAAAGCGAGGCTAACGGCGGTTACCTTTTACGAAAAATAACTAACACTGAGCGATTCTGATCCGCCGCATCGGTACTACGGACCTCTAAGAATTTTTATAACATCTACGGCGGGACGGGGCCGCCATACCACGAATGTACAAAAGTTCTACAACGAGGAACCGTACCAAGTGACAAAGTCTCCGAAGAATGGAGCTTTCGAGAATCGAGCAGCGATCAAAAGTGCGGATCAACAAGCGATGTATCTCGACTGCGGCGTGAGCGCGGCCCGAGAAGTCGATTACAACAGTGCAGAGTATGCGAAGCAGAAAAATCGTAAATGAAATCATAATAGTCTATAAGGAAAGCGGAGACATGTATGATAACCAACTCTGATGCACGGCGTATATCTGGTCGGTCAAATCAAACCACTTCAAGTCGGGGACTCGCGCGAAAGATCATTACTCAAGTGGGCGCATACCGTGGGCTACCCAGCGTGTCGGTATGTCGACCCGATAACAAGATAATACTCACTGTGGACGCATACTCGTGGGCTACCCAGCGTGTCGGTATGTCCAAACAAATACCGGATAATACTCACGTGGGCCATACTGCGTGGGCTACCCAACGTGTCGGTATGTCCAACAAATACCCAGATAATACTCGCTGTGGGCCATACCGTGGGCTACCCAGCGTGTCGGTATGTCAAACAAATACCGAGATAATACTCATGTGGGCGATACTGCGTGGGCTACAGCGTGTCGGTATGTCCAAACGGTTTACAAGATAACACTCACAATGGAAGCGTACGTGGGCTACCCAGCGTGTCGATATGTCCCAAAGGATCGATATAGTGGAAGCATACGTGGGCTACCCAGCGTGTCGATATGTCCATCATACCACCCGATATCCGGCCCTCCGTCGAGAGACTCGGTAGCACAAAGTCAAACACTTGCACAACAACAAAACTATCACCACAAGCAGACGGGTTACACCGACTCAAAGTACCTTCGTTTAAGTCAACAAACCGGGTTCCAACCCCAATACTACATTCTTTCCTACGCAAAGACTTCTCTTTACGTAGAAACCATACGATACTATCACAATAGTATCACACACATTCATGTTTAGAACACGTCTTGAACACAATTAACATAACGTCAAGTATACTTTTAAAAGTCCAAGTAATTAACTCCTTTAAGGTCAAGTATTCCTACCTTTTAAAACCAAGTCATTTACTTTTCCCTAAGAAAAGTTCGATATTTGAAACAAGTGATTTATACTTTCAAACTCAAGTTACTTCTCTTTTCCAAAATCGATTACATTATCCTTTACAATCCATTAAGTTCATTCTTTGGAATTTTAAGAACAACGAACTTGTTGTCAATGATTCTCATTTAAGCGGCCGTGATCTAGGAAATGTAATATCATTTTGTCTCATCTTAGTTTCTATGCGGATGGAGGTTTCTCTTGGTTTTAGTATAATCAATTAGTGAAACCATTTCCTTTATTAGTATTTGCGATGGTGTGTTCGATACTTGTTCCCACTTTCGAAATCCATTTCACATTCTTAGTAGTTATACCTAACTTCCCATAAAGCTAGTATAACTCTTAAGTTTTCAAAACCAAGTATTACTCATTACTCACGAATGAGGTTTTACAACTTTTGAATACATTACAAAACTTTCACAATTCTAAGTTAAGTCTCTTATCTTACAAGATCAAGTCTCTTAACTTCTACCAATCAACAATAGTTCTTTTACTCACATAAAGTTGTTATAAGCGACTTCCCATAAAGCCGTTATAACCCTTTATGTTTTAAATAACCAATTACCACATAAACATTTATGAGACCAAGAGGGCTCATTCTTTAACACCGAGTGCCCATTACTAACGGATAAGACTTACTACTCTTACACTAATGAAGCCTTTACACTTCATAACAAGTCAAGACACAATTTGGAAAATCAATTTCCTTTAACACACGCGTCGTCAACCGCACTATATATTTCACAAATAGTCATCTTGAAGAGGATAGGAAGAATCACATACCTCGCGACGATTGTCGACACTAAGCAAAATGCTCCTCGATCTTATCTCCTTAAGAAGAATAGGCTACACGTAGTACTTCAATCCTATAAGGGCCATAGCGTCTATCAAACTCTAGTTTGAGCGTAGAGTAAACTAAGTACAAGGCCCCTACATTCTACGGAAATTGGGCAGAACTTCCTTTGTTTCTATTAACTTGCCACCTTTCACAGGCGAAATCAACAAGGCTACAAGATCCAAATCTAAGCCAACTTAACTATATGACCTCGGGCTCACAAATCTATACAAACTTAACTATAACGACCTCGGGCTCACAAATCTATTCAAACTCTAAATATAATGACCTCGGGCTCACGGATCTATACTACTATCACAGTAAAAACTCAAATCCAAGAGGAAGGAAACTTTTACCTTTTGGAAAAGCCCACAAGCCCTTTTCTTCCACTTCCTTTCCAGTCAAACTCGTCACCTGCTTCCCACAAGTTCACCAACACCTTTTCCTCCTTGCCGCGCTCAGCGGTTCCCTAAGGCGGGTTTCTCAAAAACCTAGAGAGAAGGGAGAGGTTTTCTCTTGGGAGGTTTGAAATGAAAATGGCCAAGTCTTCCAAGACTTGGCCTAAAAATAGGCTTCATCATTTGGTCAAAGGATGGGAGGACACTTGTCACCCTCCCATAGGCTCCTTATAAAAATATCGATTTTTCTCCTTTACCATGAAAAATCCGCCTCGGCGCGCCAGCCGCCGCGCCATGTCTGCTTCGAAAATAATTGCACGCGTCTGTGCGCGCTGCGTCCGGCGCGCGGCCAGCACCCGCCAGACCCTCGGTACAATGGCGCGCGGCCATTCGTCGGCGCGCTGTACTGTACCTGACCAGCTGCTGCTCACTGCGCGCAAACTTGAAACTTCCATAACTTTTGACTCGATGTCCAGCGGCGAGCGGTTTGTTGCGTTGGGATCTAGATTTAACGGACTACACATTAGGCCTTTTAAACACCTCGAAATTCTTAACAACTGGGGTACAACACTCCAAGGCAAACTCAAAATCCGTCCGACACATGTTGTCAACTTATCTATCAACTTATTACATCTTAAATTCCTTGGTATGTTCTTATCTAACTCCTTGAATTTACGGGTGTAACATTCTCCCTTAGAAACATTCGTCAGAATGTTCCTTCTAAGACTCCAAAACGCAGACAGGTATAGTCTTCACTACTCCACTCATGAAAGAATCAGTTATGCCACTCATGGACTTATCACTAGAAAAAATACTCCCGCATACTATGTACTTGACAAGGATCATCTGTAAAATCTTTTACTCTGTAGGCCTTACCTCTAAGGTCTCGATTGTTATAAATTCTAAGGTTCAAAATCTTCTCATCCTCCGACTTACCTTTTCACTAATCGGGCTTCTAATTCACATTTTAACAAAAAGTTATCAGAACATAAGCACTTAACACAACACAATAACAACAAAGCAAACAAAAATCTAAAGGGTTAAGAAAATACATGTAAATACTTCTTCACTTTCTCATTATTCCGAACTACTCATGTTCATTCCCTGCACGGCGCACAAAAGGAGGAGGTGAATCGTCCACTGATCCCGAAGGCTGAATCTCAACCTCCGCGCTATCTGGTGGGACAATTCCTTGCAAAATGGCGGTGGCGCGTGTAAAGCAGATTCCCTATTAGCGCGACCTCCCCATCGTGGAGCCTACCACAATAGTCCGCAACGAGGTAAGGTGGTCCGTCCGACTAACACGATCCCAAAACCGAAACCTTGGAGCCACGACTGCTCGCGAATTTTTCGAGCGTCTGACGGCGAGGTGGAGCACTCGTCTTGGCGGGCGCATAACTAACTCTTGAAATGCACGCCGAAAGGTCACGAAGGACCTCGCGCCTTGGCCTACTCTGTGATCTTGGTCGTTCCGTCGACTCTACGTGCCTCGCATCAGTGCATGAGCTGCGTGCGGGCAATGTCCATGCGGTGAAGAGCTACTCCAGAGCAACTCTGCGCCAAATAGTCATCAAGCCTGTGACATAGCGGTGCACTCTGTCCTCCATGTCGGCTACTAACGCGGGGGCGTCTGAGCTAGTGAGTTAAACTCCACGTTGTACTCTGAACAAATGCGCGGATTACGCCTCAACATCAAAAATGCAGCCGGCGAGTCCTCGCCATCGTGGAGGCAAGAAATGTGCAAGAAATGCCTCGAGAACTTCGTCCCATCTACATTTGGAAGTGCATGCCCTCCGGGACGGCTCACGAATCAAACGATCATTGCGGTATCACGCGGCCGATGCGAACCTAGGACCACCGACTCGGTCTCCGATGCCTTGATCACTCTCATGATCGCTGTAGAATCGGATGAACTCCTGCGGATCATCCTCGAGGCCTCGACGTAGAACTCTGGCGGGCCTGACTCGAGAAGTCCGCGACCTCAAACTATCCGATCTCGGGTGAACGGCTGGTGCTCGGGCTGCTGCGTCCGGCCTATCCCGTGTGCAGCCTGACCACGGCGATCGCGGGCGACTCCGTAACCCGTCTCTCTGCTCGGGCCAGGTGGGGTGGAGGCTCAGTCTTGTGGTCTCTGTAGAGGCGCCATTTGCTCTACTCGCGACTCCCTCTGCTGCCTTGCCGCCACGGGCCTGGTTGCCTTCGCGGAGGCATAAGCGGTAAAAACGAAACACGTCGGAGGGTCGACTTACAACACGGCTCTAAGGCACGATCTCGGAATGAGAAGAATAGAAACCAATCCTAAATGTCTCGCGACCTCACGATTATAGATGTGGTGCACACACATCGATAATCAAGACTTCTTAGACACGGTGCGTAGACACTTTCCGAGGACTAGCGCTCGATACCACTTGTCGCGACCGAGCGGGCGCATTGGTGCCTTACCGGGCACCAGTAGTCAAACAACGTCGAGAAAATCAGCGGAAATTAAAACTCATACATGATAACCAATGAAAAGAGAAAGCAGGCTAACAGCGGTTACCTTTTACGAAAAATAACTAACACGAGCGATTTACAATCGCCTTACATCGATTACTCTGACCTCTAGAATTTTTATAACATCTCGGCGGACGGGGCCCGCCATACCACGAATGTACAAAAGTTCTACAACTTGAGCCGTACCAAGTGACAAAGTCTCGAAGGAATGGAGCTTCGAGAAGCGAGCAGCGATCCAAAGTGCGGATCAACAAGCGATGTATCTCAACTGCGGCATGAGCGCGGCCCGAAAGTCGGTACAAGTGCAAGTATGCGAAGCAGAAAAATCAGTAAATGAAATCATAATAGTCTATAAGGAAAAGCGGGAGACATGTATGATAACGAACTACGATACACCACGTATATACTGGTCGGTCAAATCAAACCACTTCAAGTCGGGGACTCGCGAAAGATCATTACTCAAAGTGGGCGCATACTCGTGGGCTACCCGGCGTGTCGGTATGTCGACCCAATAACAAGATAATACTCACTGTGGGCGCATACTCGTGGGCTACCCAGCGTGTCGGTATGTCCAAACAAATACCGGATAATACTCATCGTGGACGCGTACTCGTGGGCTACCCAGCGTGTCGGTATGTCCAAACAAATACCAGGATAATACTGTTGTGGGCGCGTACTGCGTGGGCTACCCAGCGTGTCGGTATGTCCAAACAAATACCCAGATAATACTCATGTGGGCGTACTCGTGGGCTACAGCGTGTCGGTATGTCCAAACGGTTTACAAGATAACACTCACAATGGAAGCATACGTGGGCTACCCAACGATGTCGATATGTCCCGAAGGATCAATATAGTGGAAGCATACGGTGGCTACCCGGCGTGTCGATATGTCCGTCATGTCCATCATACCACCCGATATCCGGCCTCGTCGAGAGACTCGGTAGCACAAAGTCAAACACTTGCACAACAACAAAACTATCACCTGGCGCACGCGGGTTACACACGACTCAAAGTACCTTCGTTTAAGTCAACAAACCGGGTTCCAACCCCAAAATACTACATTCTTTCCTACCTTCAAAGACCTCTCTTTGCGTAGAAACCATGCGATACTATCACGATAGTATCACACACATTCATGTTTAGAACACGTGCTTGAACACAATTAACATAACGTCAAGTATACTTTTTAAAAGTCCAAGTAATTAACTCCTTTAAGGTCAAGTATTCCTACCTTTTAAAACCAAGTCATTTACTTTTCCCTAAGAAAAGTTCGATATTTAAAACAAGTGATTTATACTTTCAAACTCAAGTTACTTCTCTTTTCCAAAATCGACATTATCCTTTACAATCCATTAAGTTCATTCTTTGGAATTTTAAGAACAACGAACTTGTTGTCAATGATTCTCATTTAAGCGACCGTGATCTAGGAAATGTAATATCATTTTGTCTCATCTTAGTTTCTATGCGGATGGAGGTTTCTCTGGTTTTAGTATAATCAATTAGTCGAAACCATTTCCTTTATTAAGCTATGATGGTGTGTTCGATACTTGTTCCCACTTTGAAATCCATTTCACATTCTTAGGCCGTTATACCTAACTTCCCATAAAGCTAGTATAACTCTTAAGTTTTCAAAAACCAAGTATTACTCATTACTCACGAATGAGGTTTACAACTTTTGAATACATTACAAAACTTTCACAATTCTAAGTTAAGTCTCTTATCTTACAAGATCAAGTCTCTTAACTTCTACCAATCAACAACCGTTCTTTTACTCACATAAAGTTGTTATAAGCGACTTCCCATAAAGCCGTTATAACCCCTTTATGTTTTAAACCAACCAATTACCACATAAACATTTATGAGACCAAGAGGGCTCATTCTTTAACACCGAGTGCCCATTACTAACGGATAAGACTTACTACTTTCTTACACAATGAAGCCACTTTTACACTTCATAACAAGTCAAGACACAATTTGGAAAATCAATTTCCTTTAACACACGTCGTCAACCGCGCTATATATTTCACAAATAGTCATCTTTGAAGAGGATAGGAAGAATCACATACCTCGCGACGATTGTCGATACTAAGCAAAATGCTCAGATCTTATCTCATTAAGAAGAATAGGCTACACGTAGTACTTCAATCCTATAAGGGCCATAGCGTCTATCAAACTCTAGTTTGAGCGTAGAGTAAACTAAGTACAAGGCCCTACATTCTACGGAAATTGGGAGAACTTCCTTTGTTTCTATTAACTTGCCACCTTTGTGGTAGAAATCAACAAGGCTACAAGATCCAAATCTAAGCCAACTTAACTATATGACCTCGGGCTCACAAATCTATACAAACTTAACTATAACAGACCTCGGGCTCACAAATCTATTCAAACTCTAAATATAATGACCTCGGGCTCACGGATCTATACTACTATCACAAGTAAAAACTCAAATCCAAGAGGAAGGAAACTTTTACCTTTTGGAAAAGCCCATGGCCACTTTTCTTCCACTTCCTTTCAGTCAAACTCGTCCACGGTGCTTCCTACAAGTTCACCAACACCTTTTTCCTCCTTGCCGCGCTCTCAAGCGGTTCCCAAGGCCGGGTTTCTCAAAAACCTAGAGAGAAGGGAGAGGGTTTTCTCTTGGGAGGGTTTGAAATGAAAATGGCCAAGTCTTCCAAGACTTGGCCCTAAAGTAGGCTTTATCATTTGGTCAAGGATGGGAGGACACTTGTCACCCTCCCATAGGCTCTTATAAAAATATCCCGATTTTTCTCCTTTACACGCAGAAAATCCCGCCTCGGCCGCGCCCAGTGTAGGCGCTGCTCAGAAAATAATTGCAGCGTCTGCAGCGCGCCTCGCATTCAGCGCGCGGCGCAACACCCAGACCCTCGATACAATCGCGCGCCGCATTCGGCCGCGCTGTACTGTACCTGGCAGCTGCTGCTGCTGCGCCAAACTTGAAACTTCCATAACTTTTGACTCGATGTCCAAACGGCGAGCGGTTTGTTGCGTTGGGATCTAGATTTAACGGACTACACATTAGGCCTTTTAAACACCTCGAAATTCTTAACAACTGGGGTACAACACTCCAAGGCAAACTCAAAATCCGTCCAACACATGTTGTCAACTTATCTATCAACTTATTACATCTTAAATTCCTTGGTATGTTCTTATCTAACTCCTTGAATTTACGGGGTGTAACATACATACTCTGGAAATACGGGGTATAACAACGGGGTATAACATTCTCCCCTCCTTAGAAACATTCGTCCCGAATGTTCCTTCCCAAGACAGTTAACGATAAAGTACCTCACAACTTAACAGTTTGCAAGTGCCACACATGGCCTGATATAACACTTACAAATCGATAATTAAAAACCAGCAAATAGGAAAGTAAGTTACACGGAGGTGTGGGGAATAAGTGAGGTACCTGCGCCTCGTGTCCTCTGCTTCCGCGTCATCTCCTCTCTGTTCTCGTTCATACGGGACCTTGCGGAAGCCACATCGCCGTCATGACCTCCTAACGGCGATCGAGTATCGCTATAGGACTCTCATACGATAACCCCTCGGTCACCGACATCGTCGGATGCACTAGATGGATCCCGACACATCTCTCGGATAGAAACATGAAAGAGGATGCACTGCCTCCGAGATGGGGCGGCAAATCCAACTCATAGGCAACCTTGCCTACCTGCGACAATCGATAGGCCCAATGTACCTTGGGGTGAGTTTCTCTTCCGAACCTCATCACACCGCATGGGTGGCGCGAGAAAACCCAATCATCAACCTCGAACTCGGATGTCGACGATGATCTGCGTATGACTTAGCCGACTACGGTTGTCGATAACGCTCTCGGATAAGCTTCACCTTATCCACTTCTGCTTTACCGTCTGGTCCCACTAACTATACCTCGCCCATCGAACCAGACTATCGGCGTCTGCATTTCCTCAAACAAGGCCTCATGGCGCCCGTCGAATCTGAGTGGTAGCTATTATTATACGAAACTCAACTAGAGGCAAATGATCCTCCCTACCTCAAGTCAATAACACAGGCTCGCATATCACCGAGAGTCGATGATAGTGCGCTCTGCTGTCCGTGCATGCGAGGATGGAATGCGATCGAGCTCACTGCGTCCCTAAACCCTTACGAAAGACCTTGAGTTAGCGTGGCGGGCTCCTGCATGCGATATGATCGAAATAGGGACTCATGCGGTCGGCGATCTCTCGGATGTAAAGTGCATAATCCTCGGTGAAAAGGTCATCTGACGGGAAGAAAGTGGGCTGATTTCGTCACTGTCGACGATAACCCAAATAGAATCATGCTTCCTGAGTGCGAGGTAATCACGTGATAAAGTCCATGTTGATCACCTCACTTCGGTAGGGATCTCTATCGTCGCAACAAACCACGGGCCTCGGTGCTCTATCTTCACTGCGACAACACGGCCGCTGCTACAAAATTTGCGTCCTCTTCAAGCCATCCCACCAATACCGCGATCGAGGTCGTGGTACATCTTGGTCGACCGGATGGATAGAATGTGTAACGCTTCCGCAGAACTGCTTGCAGGAAGTCTGCGATATCGAACACCTGCGCGCTCGAACCTTAGCACCACCCGTGGTGCCTGCCGAGGACCCTTCCTCACGAAGAGCGTGTCGCGTGCGTGTCAAAGCTGGATCCACAAACTATTGCCTCTTCACCTCGCCGGCGATGGAAGACTCGGCAACCTCTCGAACTCGAACCCCTGCTATCGGGAATCAATCAAGCGGACACGAGGCTCGCTAATCGATGCAAATCGCGAACCATGCCCTCTCTCTGTTGCACATCTGATAGGCTACCTATCGACCTACGACTAAGGGAATCTGCCACCACATTGGCCTTCTCCGGGTGGTACAGGATATCGGCGTCATAATCCTTAAGCAACTCTAACCACCGTCTGCAGCCGTAAGTTCGACTCCTGCGGTGAAGATATCGGAGGCTCTTGTGGTGCGTAAATATCCACATGAACCCCATACAAATAGTGCCTCCAGATCTTCAAGGCGTGAATCACCGCCGACTCCAAATCATGGGTGGGGTAGTTCTCTCATGCTTCTTTGTCGGGATCGTGACGCTATAACCTTGCCTGCTTTGCGTCAACACACATCGGCGATGCACGGCGCGTCACAATACACCACGTAGCCGTCTGGACCTCTGGAAGAGTAAAGCGAGGCGATCGTCGATATCTCCTTGATGGTGGAAACCACGCTCCTGGCATCGATCCGCTGAAACTTAGCCGCGAGTCGGCCTAGTCAATGGTGCGAGAGATAAGCAAACTTTTCCACGAACCGCGATAGTATCTGCGAGGCCCGTAAAAGAAACTGCGCACCTCTATCGAGTAGTAGGTCTAGGCAGTCATGCGCCTCAATCTTGGCGTATCCACCCGAATGCCATCACCCACAATATGCCCAAGAAAAGCCCAAGTCAACCGGAACTCACCGAAAACTTGGCGTCAATGGTCTGGAGAACTCGGCCGGTCGCCCCAAATGCTCGCATGCTCTTGCATTTGGCGAGAATAAACGAAGATATCATCATGAACACTATCACAAGCGTGTCCAAAATGGTTTGAACACTCGGTTCATCAAATCCATGAATAACGCCGAGCATTGGTCAACCCAAAGACATAACCACGAACTCATGGTGCGTCTGGTCGGAATGCGATCCTAGGGACATCCGCCTCTCGACTACTTTGATGATAGCGAATCGCGGATCAATCTTGGAGAAACATCTCGCACCTGCATGGTCGAACAAATCATCAATCACGGGAAGGTATCTGTTCTTAATGGTCACCTTGTTCACCGCTGTAATCAACACATGCGCGTCCGTCCTTCTTCTTCACGAACAATACCGCGCTCAGGGAGAAACACTAAGTCGGATGAAGCCGCTGTCACGACCGAACCGGGCCGTGGCGGTGCCTTACCGGGCACCCTAGTGATACAACATCGAGAAAATCAGCGGAAATAAAAACATGAACATGAATTAAGAGACAAGATAAATAAAAGCAACTAAAAAAGCGATTTGCGCCATCATATATATACATAAATACCCAACAGCTTATCCTTTTACTAACCACTCGCTGGCAGTTTCTGGACCTACAAGATTTACAACAACTATGACCAGGAGGCCGCCATACCACAATGTACAAGAACCTACAACTCGGGAACACATACCAAAAGATAAGCCTCGAGAAAGCGGAGCTTCCCACGCTGGATGTGATCATAAGCGAGGATCGGCGGTCGATGTACCTTTACTGCGGCATGAACGCGGCCCAAGGAGGTCGATGCAGTACCAAGTATGTGAAAGCGTAAAATCATGGCGAAATCATAATAGTCTATATAAAGCGAGACATGTATGATAGCAAACTACGATTCCTGACATAAGCGGTCATGCGAAGTCGAGTGGAATACATTCGGAATGAGCCGTAGTCAAGTGAAATACATTCCGGATGAGCGTCGTCAAGTGAAATACATTCGGGTGAGCCGGTAATCAAGTGAGATACATTCGGATGAGCCGTCAAGTGAAATACATTCGGATGAACGGTCGTCAAGTGAACACAGTAATTGCACAACAAGTATATCACACTTAACATGGTCAAGTTTAACTACAAAAAGCATAGGCAAGATTCACACAATTCAAATTACTTTCATTTTATGCCAAAGTCGGGTTTTAACCCCAAAGTACTACATACGGTAAATCCTTTTAAAGAGATACATTCATTTTATAATTGTCACCCGATACGTAGTATAAAACTAGAGTGATTCACATTATTAAGTAAGCGAACACTTTCTTTTTAAACTCAGTACCAACATTCTTTTCCTAAAGTTCGGTTTGCCTAATTGCAAATGCTCAAGTTTCTCATTTTAGAAAAGGTTTAGTAGTTCATAGTTTTAATCCTTTAAAACATAATTCTCCTTTAAACGTTTTGAGAAACATATGTCTTATATGTGAGTAGGTTATTCTTGTTTATAATCAATCTTATTAGCGACCATGATCTAGGAAATGTAATATCATTTTGTCTCATCTTAGTTTCTATGCGGATGGAGGTTTCTCGGTTTTAATACGATACATCATTATTCAATACATTTCCTTTATTAACGCTGCGGTGGTGCAGCCGATACCCGTTACGATTTCGAAATCGAGAAAACATTATCTCTTAAATAAAACCAAGTACTCATTACTCACGAATGAGGTTTCACACAAACATCCACATTAAAACAAATAAGTTAAGTCTCTTATCTTATAAGATCAAGTCTCTTAACTTCTAACATCGGTAAAACATTCTTAAGCCCTTAAACCTAACATCCCAAAAACCTAGTAAAACTCTTAAGCTTTCAAAACCCAAGAAAAAATCAGACTATCAAAATGAATCATCATTCTTTTTAAATACTTCAAGTTCTTTATAAACACATATCAAGTCAGTTATTATTCAAATCGATTACCTTTTAAAAACCACGAGGTATTTGCTTATCCACGTAAAGCTATTATAACCGACTTCCCATAAAGCGTTATAACACTTTATGTTTTAAACCAATCAAAACAATTAGCACGTATGCGTCTAGTATTACATAGTTCACACGTATCATGCTAGAAGAGATAGGAAGAGGTTCACATACCTCGCGACGATTATCGACAAAAAGCAAAACGCTCCAAATACCTCAAACCGTCGGCTACACTCTCAGTCAAGCAGATCACTCCACACGTAGTACTACAACCTATAGAGGCCACAAAGCGCCTATTAATATCTTTAGACACAAGTTCCATATCTCTACAGAAAATTTGGCGACCTCATGACACCGTTAATCTCCTCTCTATCGGTAGGCTATCAAGCCAACCAGGGGGGGGGGGGTTATACATCTAACCCTAACGGGTACAATTCAACTCCACGGTACTACTACACAAGTCTACTGTAATACAGTTCAGTTCTCTTATTAAAATTCAGGCTTAAGTCGCAAGACATTGCCGTAAGTATTATTCAGGCTTAAGTCAAAAGACATTGCCGACTACTACGTTCAGTTCTTTATATAGTATACTTCAACTATATATTCAACAATATGTAATTTCCAATTACAATAGAGGGACAAGATATTTACCTCGATAAGCCCAAAATTATCCTAGTTTAAAGTCGCTCCTGAGCAAGGTTTAGCTCGACTCAGTGCGCTCGACCCGCTCCAACTACCCTTAGAAGTTCTAACCAACTTCTACTTACAACTTCAACAACGGGTGAAGATTTCCTTAGGGTTTCGTTTTAGTGGTGAGGAAAGTATAACGGTATTTTACGGGCTTGTATCGTGTAACCTGGGAAGACTACCAGGTATTTGGGCCAAGGTTTTTGGACATTATAACAATACTAGGAGAGTATTTCTACACCACAGGGGTATTATCTGAAGCAACTAGGCTAGGGGGTACCTCACGGCAAAACACCACAAAGGGGAGGGGTGGCTCTCGGCCAAGGGCTCTCAAAGGGGAGGGGGTGTGGTGGGCCAGACTACACGAGGAGGGAGGAAGAGAACTTGAGACTTAGGAAGATTTTTGGATGAAGAAGTCTTCCAAAGGGTGGGGTATTTATAGGTCAAGCAAAGGCCAACCAATGGCCAAGATGCATCCAAGTGTATAGCAAGTGTAGGGCTAGATTTCCACCATGTGTACCTTATCCATCTACCACACAACTTGCACAAAATATCCTACCAACTAAAGCTCTCTTTTTCGTCCACCATTACCGCCGCTCAAGGCGATGTGAGGTGACACATGTCACCCTCCGTTGGTCCAAAATGCTCGCCTCTCGGAAAATTCATAAAAATTATAAATGACATAGCGGAAATTCCCTACGAAAGTTTGTGAAAGCGTTCGTCGAAAACGACTCTAACCGGGTGTTGTGAACAAATAAATTTCGGCGAGCCTAATCCTCAAATTTGAATTTTCACGTGCGTCCTTACGTACATACTGGAAATACTGGTATAACATTCTCCTCTCCAGAAACATTCGTCCGAATGTTCCTTCTCAAGGCGGATAAAGATGAAGTTCTTAACAAGTTTCCAGCGCCACGCGGCCACAAACATAACATCGTACTCTTCCAAGGCCATTCCGGCGCCCACGATCTATACGGTGAACATATCCACGAACTCATACGATGGTTACCAAAACTTGGGCCTAGCACCCTCGTGACCCTACCACTGGCGGGACCACGAGCTGACCCAGCGCCGAAGCAGTGCGGGTTGGCGCAACATAGCTGACCCGTCGGCTGTCGCGCCAACTCTTGCTCCTCGAAACGGAACAATCTTGCTAAATCACACCATGAAAGATACCACTTTCATTGATCCAACCCAGGGACTTATCACACAATACTTTCTAGGCATAAAATGCACTCTGACAAGGATAACTCTCAAAATCTTGTACCCAAGACGGCGCTTACATCTAAGGTCTCATTGTAATATTCTAAGGTTAAATCATTCCTACTTGAGCTTACCACTTTTTCCCTGACGGGTTCCTAAATCACATTTTAGCACAAAGCTATCCGAACATAACACTAACACATTAACATAACATCAAAACATACAAGCCTCACAGAGGTTAAGGATATACTGAAGCTACCGCTCACTCTAATCGTAAATGCGCCTGCGGTATGCGTATGAAGGCGATGAACTGCCATCGATCCATTGAGGCTGCGCTGCCAGGTACCTCTCTATAAGCACGTCTCTTGTCACATGTACAGCACGGCGCGGTGAAGCAAGCACCGATAAAAGACGACATTCCGGGATGATGTTTGCCACATCGTGCACTGAGGGGCGTGAATCTGTTGGCTAGAACCCATGTATATCATGAACGAAGCCACGGAGCTCGACCGGCTCGAATACCTGAGCGTCCCGACGGCGGGGACCACTGCATCTTGGTGGAGGTACATAAGCTGCTTTCTTGGGCGGTCCGCCTTGAAAGTTACCAAAGGACCTGCCGTCCCGGCCTGCCTCGCGACCTCGGTGCATTCAGTCGATCTCTCGTGCCTCGCATCCTAGTGCATGAGCTGCATGCGGGCAATGTCCATGCGGTGAAGGGCTACACCGAACAAGCCTCGCAGTACTCATCCAGCCGGTGGCGTGGCGGTGTACTCGTCCTCCATAAGGCTACTCTGGCGGGGACATACCGAGCTAATGAGTCGAACTCACATTGTACTCTCTAACCGTCCGATCCCGCCTCAGCGTCAAAAATGCCGGCCGAGCCCTCGCATGCTGGGGGCAAGAAATGTGCAAGAAAAGCCGCCGAGAACTTCGTCCCATACGGTGGAGGTGCATGCTCTTCCGGGACAACTCCGCGAATCAAACGGTCGGCTGCGGTATCACGCGGTGATGCGAACCTAATACCACCGGCTACGCCCGCGAGGCTCGATCACTCTCATGATCCATTGTAGGTTGTCGGATAAACTCACGGTCGTCCTCGGCTCGATCCATAGAACATCGGCGGGCTCTGACTCGAGAAAGTCACGTAGCCTCAGCTATGCGCTCGGGGTGAACTACGGGTGCTCACGGAAATTTGGCTGCTGCGTCGGCCGATCCTCATATCTGGCCACGACCACGGCGATGGGGCCATCTCCTTGTACCCGCTCTCATCTGCTCCGGTGTGGGGTGGAGGCTCAGTCTTGTAGTCTCGGCGGCCAGCTGCTGCGGCTCTAAACTCTGCTGGTCTTTGGCGGCGTCACGAAACCCGCCGTCGGGAAGCTTGTCTCAGTCTTGGCCAGGGCTGCGCCTCGTACTCCTCTGTATCCCACTAGCGGCTCCTCATTTGCCTTGCCGTCTGAGTGCAGGTTGCACTTCTGCGGAGGCATAACTGGTAAAAATGAAATACGTCAGAGGGTCCAACTTATCACACAGCTCTAAGGCACGATCTCAGAATGAGAAGAATGGAAACAATCCTAAATGTCCTATAGCCTCACGATTATAGATGTGGTGCATGACCGATAATCAAGACTCTACTAGACACGGTCTGTAGACACTTTCCGAGGACTAGCGCTCGATACCACTTTTGTCACGACCGAACCGGGCGTGATGGTGCCTACCGGGCACCTGGTGATACAACATCGAGAGAAAATCAGCGGAAATAAAAACATGAACATGAATTAAGAGACAAGATAAATAAGCAGAGCAACCAAGCAGTTGCCTTCATCATATATATACATAAATACGACAGTTATCCTTTTTACTAACCACGCCTTGGCAGTTCTACAGGACCTTAAGATTTACAACAACTATGACGGACAGGGGGCCACGCCATACCACGAATGTACAAGAACCTACAACTCGTGGAACACATACCAAAAGATAAGCCTCCGAGAAACGGAGCTTCCCAACACGCCGAATGTGATCCTATAAGCGGGGATCGGCGGTCGATGTACCTTTACTGCGGCGTGAACGCGGCCCGAAAGTCGATCTGGCAACAATTGCAGTATGTGAAAGCGTAAAATCATGGCGAAATCATAATAGTCTATATAAAGCGGGAGACATGTATGATAACAAACTACGATTCCACATAAGCGATCATGCGAAGTCAGTGGAATACATTCGGAATGAGCCGTAGTCAAGTGAAATACATTCCGGATGAACTTGGTCGTCAGTGAAATACATTCCCGGGTGAACCGGTAATCAAGTGAGATACATTCCCGGATGAACCGGTCGTCAAGTGAAATACATTCCCGTATGAACCGGTCGTCAAGTGAACACAGTACTTGCACAACAAGGCTATCACACGTAACATGGTCAAGTTTCACAACAACAAGCATAGGCAAGTTTCACACAACTCAAAGTACTTTCATTTTATGCCAAAGTCCGGGTTTTAACCCTAAAGTACTACATCTGGTAAATCCTTTTAAAGAGATACATTCATTTTATAAATGTCACCCGATACGTAGTATAAAACTAGAGTGATTCACATTATTAAGTAAACGAACACTTTCTTTTTAAACTCAAGTACCAACGTTCTTTTCCTAAAGTTAGGTTTGCCTAATTACAAATGCTCAAGTTTCTCATTTTAGAAAAGGTTTCGTAGTTCATAGTTTTAATCCTTTAAAACATAATTCTCCTTTAAACGTTTTGAGAAACATATGTCTTATATGTGAGTAGGTTATTCTTGTTTATAATCAATCTTATTAAGCAGCCATGATCTAGGAAATGTAATATCATTTTGTCTCATCTTAGTTTCTATGCGGATGGAGGTTTCTACTGGTTTTTAATACGATACATCATTATTCAATACATTTCCACTTTATTAGCTGCGGTGGTGCTGTCGATACACATTCTGATTTCCGAAATCAGTAAAACATTATCCCCTTAAATAAAACCAAGTACTCATTACTCACGAATGAGGTTTCACACAAACATCCACATTAAAACAAATAAGTTAAGTCTCTTATCTTATAAGATCAAGTCTCTTAACTTCTAACATCGGTAAAACATTCTTAAGCCGTTATACCTAACTTCCCAAAAAGCTAGTATAACTCTTAAGCTTTCAAAACCCAAGTAATACTCATTCTTTCAAAATGATTCATAAATCTTTTGAAATACTTCAAGTTCTTTATTAACACATATCAAGTCAGTTATTATTCAAATCAGTTACCTTTTAAAAACCACAAGGTATTTACTCATCCACATAAAGCTATTATGACCGACTTCCCATAAAGCCGTTATAACACTTTATGTTTTAAACCAATCAAAAACAATTAGCACATGTACGCGTCTATGGTATTACATAGTTCACATATCATGCTAGAAGAGATAGGAAGAGGTTCACATACCTCGCGACGATTATCGACAAAAAGCAAAGCGCTCCAAATACCTCAAACCGTCGGCTACACTCTCAGTCAGCGGATCACTCCACACGTAGTACTCTGACTATAGAGGCCTGGCGCCTATTAATATCTTTAGACACAAGTTCCATATCTCTGAGAAAATTTGTGCGGCCTCCCCATGAACCGTTAATCTCTCTCTATCGAGGCGGCTATCAAGCCAACCAGGTTATACATCTAACCCTAACGGGTCCAATTCAACTCCACGGTACTACTACAAGTCTCGCATGTCTGATTCAGTTCTCTTATTAAATTAGGGCTTAAGTCGCAAGACATTGCGTAAGTATTATTCGAGCTTAAGTCAAAAGACATTGCCGACTACTACGTTCAGTTCTTTATATAGTATACTTCAACTATATATTCAACAATATGTAATTTCCAATTACAATAGAGGACAAGATATTTACCTCGATAAGCCCAAAATTATCCTAGTTTAAAGTCGCTCACGAGCAAGGTTTAGCTCGACTCAGTGCGCTCGACCCGCTCCAACTACCCTTAGAAGTTCTAACCAACTTCTACTTACAACTTCAATGGGTGAAGATTTCCTTAGGGTTTCGTTTTAGTAGTGAGGAAAGTATAACGGTATTTTACGGGCTTGTATCGTGTAACCTTGGGAATACTACAAGGTATTTGGGCGAGGTATTTGGACATTATAACAATACTAGGAGAGTATTTCTACACCACAAAGGGGGTATTATCACAGCAACTAGGCTAGGGGTACCTCACGGCAAACACCACAAAGGGGAGGGGTGGCTCTCGGCGAGGGCTCTCGAGGGGAGGGGTGTGGTGGACGAACTACACAAGGGAGGAGGAAGAGAACTTCAAGACTTAGGAAGATTTTTGGATGAAGAAGTCTTCCAAAGGGTGGGGTATTTATAGGTCAAGCAAAGGCCAACCAATGGCCAAGATGCATCAGTGTATAGCAAGTGTAGGGCTAGATTTCCACCGTGTGTACCTTATCCATCTACCACACAACTTGCACAAAATATCCTACCAACTAAAGCTCTCTTTTTCGTCCACCATTACCGCCCACTCAAGGCGATGTGAGGTGACACATGTCACCCTCCCGTTGGTCCAAAATGCTTCGTCTCTCGGAAAATTCCGCAAAATTATAAATGACATAGCGGAAATTCCCTACGAAAGGCGAAAGCGTTTCGTCGAAAACTCTAACCGGGTGTTGTGAACAAATAAATTTCGCCAAGCCTAATCCTCAAATTTGAATTTTCTACGTCGTCCTACGTGCATACTGGAAATACGGTATAACACCCTTCTCCAAATCTCTGGTGATCCTTCAACTCTCAACTCGGCGGTGCCATTCGTATGGCGGAATGGAAATAGCCGAGTGTCCGCAAAGACATCAATACAAAACTCTATCTCCTCTCGGGAGGATACCCGGAGGTCGTGCTGAAACACATCTGCGAACTCTCGACTCATCGAATCGATCAAGATCTGCACGACCTCGATATCAAACACGAATGAGATGGTAGATAAACCCTTCTCGCACCATCTTCCTAGCCTTGAGGTAGGAAATAAACCTACCACCGGCGACACCGTGTTCCTCCCACTCGATAACGGCTCCCGAAATCGGAACCGTACCACTCTCTCTGCGATCTACATGGCGTAGCAAGCTAACCAATCCATGCCCATGATCACATCAAAATCAGTCATGTCCCACTCTATCAAGTCGGCTCGGGTCTGAGGCCTGCATAAAGACACTGGGCAAGACCTATATACCCGCCGAGCTACCACTGAATCACCCACTGGCGTAGCTACCTCGAAAGGGTCTATGGACTCGGGCTCATCCACATCCTACTAGCAATAAGGGAGATATATAGGGCCAGTAGAACCGGATCTATCAAGGCGTAAGCGTCATAACGAGCCCGATAGAGTACGTGACGGCGGCGAGCGGCGCCTCGGTCTGCCGGTACCGACAAGGCATAAATGCGATTCGAGGACCGCTAGCTGAGACCGCGCCACGACCTCTGCCGCGACTGCTGTCCATGAGTACCACGCCCTCGGGCGAGATAGCGAAAGGGATGAAGACCCGCGGACACAGGTGACCCTACCCTGCAGCGCCTGCGGTGGACGGACTCTCGCATAATGACCTGCGGCCACAAGTGTAGCAAGCTCGGCGATTACAACTCACGAATGAAATCTACCACACGGACACCGATCGACCTCGATCGGTTAGCACCCTTCTACCCCGAAGTCTCAAGTCCGGGCCCCGACCGCCGAATGCTCGGCTGTCGAAAGCGATGTAGGAGTGCTCATGGCCGTGTGGCGCAAATCTAGACGCTCTGAGGCCGCCCACCCCGAGAACTACCAAAAGAACCGGCCGTCTTGGCCTTTTCTGCGCGATATCTGTCGACCGTCGGTCTCTACGCTCCTCGCATCCAAGTGCATGAGCCTGCATGCGGGTAATGTCCATGCCTGGCTGAAGAGCCACACCCGCACAAGACTCGACCATATAATCATCTAGCCCGGTGACGTAGCGATGCACCCTGTCCTCCATATCCGCTACCAATGCAGGGACATATCGAGCCAAAGAATCGAACTTCGACGTTGTACTCCTGGCGTGCGCCTCTCTGTCTCAAGCAAAAATCTGTCGGCCGTCGCTCCTCATCCGGAGGCAAGAAGTGAGTGAGAAAAGCCTCAGAACTCATCCCAAGTAGGGACGCGTGCTCTCCCGGGATAACTCCGCGAATCAAACCAATCGATTGCGGTATCACGCAAATTGAACCGAATCACGCACTCGGTCTCCGATGCCACGATCACTCTCATAATCCTCAGAATCGACGGATGAACTCCTGCGGATCATCCGCCTCGACAGTAAAACTCGGCGGGCTACAACTCAGAAATCCGTAGCCTCAAACTATATGCCTCGGGTGAACCACGGGTACTCTGGGCAGGCGGCTGCGCATCCGGCTGTCCTCATGTTCGGCCACGATCACGGCCAATAGGGGCCATCTCCTTGTACCTAACTCCGCCCGGTGTGGGGCGGGGAGTGCGAATGCGTGGTCTCTTTGGGGCGGCGGCGTCATGGAACTCGCCGTCTCGGGTATAGGCGGGCACGAGCCTCGTGACTCTCGGTGTCCTACTAGCGGCTCCTCGGCGCCTTGCCTCGGGCGGGTTGCCTACGTGAGGCATAATCCATTCTGAGAAAGGAATACGTTAGAGGGTCCAACTTATAACACGGCTCTAAGGCACGATCTCGAGTGAGAAGAATGGAAACCAATCCTAAATATCCTATAGCCTCACGATTATTGGTGTGGTGCACAACACAATCGATAATCAAGACTACCGATCTGATGCAGACACTTTTCAGGATTAGCGCTCGATACCACTTTTGTCATGACCCATTTCGGGGCGTGGTGCCTTACGGCGCACCCAAGTAGTCATACATCAGTAATGTCGGAATATAAAAACAAGACATGAAACTTGATTGTAAAATGAGACACGCTTTTATGTGAGAAAATGTCGCCTTTCGGCATATATATATAAACATAGTTTTGCGATTACATCCCAGTATGCAATAGGACTACAGACCTCTAAGAAGATAAACAACTATGGCGGAGCGGGGCCACATACCACTGAATGTACAAAACTATATACAACAACGGGAGATCATACCCAAAATTCGAGCCTCGGAGAAGATGGAGCTCACGACACCAAAGCAAAAGATCCTAAGGATGTGGATCTAGCACTGCTTGCCCTTACTGCGGCATGAACGGCCCGAAGGAGGTCGATCACAACGGTACCAAGTATGTGAAGCGTAAAGTACTTAAATGAAATCTAAGTATTTAAAACCATTTGCAAATATAATCGGTTCAATTGCACATAGTGCCATATCACAAACAAGAACAATAATAGGTAAAGCGTATGTGTCTTTTCTAGGCGCGAATGATCGAAGCAAGGCGATCGCCCATAGTATCATTATGCGTGCCTAATCACGGACTTCGCGATCCGCATGGTCGCGCCTGAGACCGCGTGAGGTATTCTCGCGCATCGGTAGCTAACCCGGTACCCTCCGGACTCCGCGATCGCATAGTCTCAATAGACCGCGTAGTCACACGCGAACCGCATAGGGCATCCCCGCGTCGGGCTAAAACACCGGAATGATCAATCACGGAACTCCATGACTCGCGTAGTCACGCGCACCGCATAGGCCGTATAGACCGCATCAAGGGTGGCAAGCCCTCGGTATAACGAGTCAAAGGGTATGTGATATAATAACTTGATAACGGTCTTAACGTTTAACAACGTAAGCCGCAAGAATAACGTCACAAGACACTAACACACGTAGTATCATAACATGTTTACTTATCAAACCATCTTACTACAATTTGCGAAGTCAATACAAGATTTTCATAAACAAATAAGTAAAACCGTTCCTTTTATCTTTCTTAAGTCGTTATACCTAACTTCCCATAAAGCTAGTATAACTCTTAAGCTTTGTTTAAAAACCCGAGATTAAAAATGATTCATAATTCTTTTGAAATACTTCAAGATTCTTATTATTGGGCTTAAGTCAAAAGACATTGCCGTAAAACTACGTTCGATTAACACACGTCGTCTACCGTACTATATATATATTCTTAAAATATTATGCTCAAGAGTATAGGAAGAATCACATACATACCGTGAAATCCACCGCCAAGTCGAATATGTCGCGCGAGAGAATCGACTATAATAGTCAAATCGTCTATCAGCGTCTAGACTATTACGTACGATTCTAAGCGAGGGTTCTCTATTACGGAAAATTGGGCGCACTTCCCTACCGTCAAACTACTCAAGTTCATTGAAAGCGGTCACATGTAAGTACGATTCAATTATTCTTCTTTATACCGCCTGCTGTGATAACAGTTCAATTCTATTCTGTAATATCCTTTAGTGTAATTACAGTTTAATTCTTTCTTTAATACCCTTCTAAGTATCTTATACTCAAGTCTTAGCTATTCTTATATGTAATATCCAATTACAATAGAAGGACAAGAGTATTTACCTCGATAAGCTCAAAATTATCCAAGTATAAACGTCGATCCGGAACAAGGTTTAGCTCCTAATTGCACGCTCCGATAGCTCCAAGAACCCTTAGAAGTTTCCAACAACTTCTACTTAAATACAATAAGAGAATTGGGCTAGGGTATTTGGAAGACAACTATCAACCAAGGGGAGGGTGTTTCGCTAGGGCTAGAGGGAAGAGGGTTGTTTGGCTAAGCTTCACTCGAGGGAGAGAGGAGGCTTGGACGAAAAGCTCACAAGGGAGAGGGGAGGATTTTCAAGACTTGGAGAGTGATTTGTGGATGAAGAAAACCTTCAAGTTAGGGGAGTATTTATAGGCCAACCAATGGCCAACTAATGGCCAAGTGCTATGCAAGTGTAGGGTGAGGATTCCTCCATGTGTACCTTATCCAACTACCACACAAAATATCACAAATATCCTACCTACTCCAAGCCCTCCAAATCGTCTCATTACCGCCCACACATCCGCCAATTAGAGGGTGACAAGTGTCGCCCTCTTGTTGGTCCAAAATATTTCGTCTCTCGGAAAAATCCGCAAAAAATATAAATGACATAGCCGTAATTTTCCCTTCGCAAGTTTTGTAAAACGTTTCGTCGAAAAACGATTCTTTTAGTGAGTTGTGCACAAACATTTCGTCCAAAGTGCCTAACTAAGGCTAAACTTTTGTACGTACGTCCTCACGTACATATTCTGGAAATACGGGGTATAACAAAACAGGGCAGAGTAATCTATATGTCTGTGATAGCATGATATTTGGTATGTTTCTGGTAATACATTGGTTTAAATATCACACGTGTTCCTGGGAGGTGACCAACCTAGTTTTAATACTTGGTTTATTTGTAGATGGTATGGTTCTTGCAGTTTCCTATTTAAATGTGTTATCCTAATTTAGAGGTTTGAATTCTGGTATAGAGCATGTTGGTTTACTGTTTTGGTTTTTCTATATGATATTTGTTTTGTATATCTGTTGAGATTAAATGAGAGGCAGGAATTAGATATGCTATAGAAGTAACCTTAACAGGGATGTTGGAGGAACTTAAGAGTTGTATCTATCATCTTATGTACATATATTAGGCAAGTTGTCTTGTGCCATTGGTATGCTTGTTTGTTTTGGTCTAAATCCCTATGTTGTCTAAACCTCATTTTCTGTTAGATGGTTCAAACATTAATTATAAGACTATGAATATAGAAGAAACTTGGGGACTTGATTTAAACCAGTCACGGGACGGTAAAACAATTGAAGCATGATTATTTGTACTACTTTGGTTATTGCTCTAATAACTATGAATGCATATATGACTCTAACTAGATGTCAGAACTCTTTCATATTCTTTGCCTACTCTTTGAAACTAAAAAATGTATAAGATGTACTACAGACCTAGGCAAGAATTCATTAACCTATTAACTTCCTGTTTAGCGATTGACTAAAAATGACGATTTCACAAGATTACTGAATATTAGAATTTAAAATGTGTCACTATGTGTGTATTTTATATGTAGAATTGTACATGTAATTGGCCTGAACCTGAGTCTATTAAGTAAACATAGATTGATGTGTGCTTTCAGTTCTAGATAATAATCTGAATTAATCCATGAAAATCTACTTCCTGTTCAGATGAATTATTGTGACGATAACATTGTAAAAGACTACCTAGTACTGCAATATTACAAAGCTTAGGTACTGTAAGTATGAGGTTACTTTAGTTGCCTAGAATTAGTTCAAGTTAGTGAAATTTCTTACTTGACTATCTTGATGGATAAATAATACATGTGGTATATTGTGGCCCTGAGTGGCAACTTTGGATTTGCTGAATATAGGTTGATAGGTATAGTTATAAAGGAGACTATGCCGAATTTTTTATAGCATGAGACCTATTATGAGCATTTGAGGACGAATGCTTCTAAGGGGGGAAGAATGTTACACCCCGTAATTTTAAAGCAATAATTTGAGAACGTAATTAAGAAAATAAGATTCGAATATTGGATATAAAGTATATTTATATATGCTAATACGGAAATTAGTGTACAAAGGATGTGATCTCAGAATAATTTTTGAATACTACAAGTGTGACGATGGGAATTAATACTAATAGTTGTATATTCCTAATAAGGTTGGACTAAGTGTCGTGTATTATGAGATTAGGACATGAAATTTTCAGATTTTATACAAGATTGATTATGTGGTGATTAATTAATTGTGGGATTAATTTTAGTAGAGGGGATAATAATAAGTGGACAAATTTGGAGACTTGTGCCCTAAAAAAACGTGGACAACATGCAATTTTCAGCTCATGCTCACTTAAACCAATGTCCACTCATTTCTCTAACTTTAATTCAAGACTACTCCCTTCAATCTCCCTTCTCTCTTCCCCTCCCACAGATTTTTAGATTTCTCCCCATCTTCCATAGCCAAAGAGAAGACTAAAACAACTCCATTTTCCAAGATTGAGTTCTTCTCTAAGTTCTAAGCAATAGTAAACTCCCCAAACCAGTGAGTCACGGTGATTGGCCGAGAATAGCCCATAAAATGTTGAGTTTTGGAGATGAGTTATTTGGAAGAAAAACATGTAAGTAAGATGTTTTTAAACTTGTAAAGGATGCATGCATGTCATTGTAAGTTGAAGAAATGGTGCAAAAGTGAAGCAGTGGGTGCAGTGGCCGATTTAGGGACTGTTTTGGGCTAAGTAAGGTAAGATTCCTTCTTCTTATAAAGTAATTGGAGTTAAATGATGTTGTAGTTATGAAATGAACTTGTGTTAAGAGAAATGGGAAGAAAGCAAATACATGTGGTTGTTGTTGTTACCGATTTTGGGGTTGTTTTGTATACATTGGATTTGATGGTTGTTGTTGTTATCATTGTCAGTAATTGCATGTTAAAATTGAAGGAAACCTTGATATTTAAAGTTGTAATTGGTTATATGAAAGTGTTGGAACATGAATTGGATTTTTAAGGAACTATGAGAAGAGTTATGGAATTATGATTGTGGACCGAGACATTCACGTAATTGTTGGACATGTTGTATTGTATTTAGGGGCTATTTTGTTGAGTTATAATGTTGGAATTATAAGCTATGAACATGCATATACATTGTGGTAATTGCGGATATATGTCTTAAAAGAATTAAAGTGTAGAAAGGTGTTATGTTGCAAACTATAGGACTTGAACTCTCGTTGTTGCTTGAAGTATGGACTATTTTTATGTAATGTTTTAATATGGATTAAGGGGATGAATGAACATGAGAAATAAGTGTAGTAATCACCTTGGTTGTTGTGGTTGTTATATTACATGAACGTAAATAGAAAGAATGTATAACGATGGCGTAAATGGAATATATGGAACTGTTTTAGTTATATCCTTGAGTTGTGTCTTGTTATTGGTATTGTTGGCCTTGTTTGTAAGTTGTGGATGTGTGTATAAGTAGGGGAAATGCTGCCCAATTTTTTATACGAAAAGAGAGTAATCATTTGGTATATAACTTACACTAGTAATCATAAAATTGAAGGACATGTTACCATTATTATAGGTTGAAGTGTTAATTGAGACGTATTCTAATTATTGAGTTGGTTAATTCGACAATAAGGTATGTGAAACTATCCCTTCTTTCTTTTTGGCATGATTTACATAAAATGAGCATACGTGACATACGTAATTCCATTGAATCCAAATTCCTAGTGATACTTGATATGATAGTTGCTTTTAATTTCCAGTGATAGTTCATTTTATTTATTCCATTGAGAGTCAAATGATGATTTAATTTGCATATGGTTACTCATGATATTCTATTCGTGCTTGATGATATTATATCATTTCACCGAGTTCCTCGCTGGAAGGCCGGATAAGGTATGTATATATATGATGATTTTATCGAGTTCTAGAATGGGTCGGGTATGATATATATTTGGACAGGCATCCACGTATATGATTATTTCACCAAGTCTCACGATGGGTTAATATGTGCGCAGTGGACATGTATCCACGGATATACATATGGACAGGCATCCACGGACATGAGTTTATTCACCGAGTCCCAGAATAGGTCGGGTACGGTATATGTGGAAAGGTATCCACTGATATGGTATATATATGGACATGTATGACTCTCATTTCATAAGGCACAGTTGCATTGGTATTTTGATTATTATACTTGTCTCCTGTCATCTTTTGACCAGTAATGATCTCATTTATAGTACTTCATGTTTTACATACTCGGTATATTTTTTGTACTGAACCTCTTTCTTCGCGGGGCTGCGTTCATGCCCGCAGGTACAGATACTCAGATTGGTGATCCTTCAGCTTAGGATTTATACTCAGCTATTCATAGAGCTCAATTATTCCGGAGCCTAGTTACTTGGTACAGATCCTTGGATATAGACTTATGCATATTTAGGGGTACGGTGGGTCTCTGTCCCATCATATTTCATTATCATACTCTTAGAGGTCTGTGGAGATGTGTGGGTTGGATATGTGTGGTTTCTAGACGTGTTTTGGTCAGCCAGACTGTTGTTGCTCGTTTTGGATATTACCGTGTATAGAGGCAGCCTTGTCGACTTACCTATTTTGTCATGATTGATTAGATGTGACTCATCAGGAGACAGATTCATTTGCATCATAATGACACCGTTTTCTATATTGCCCTTAGTATCAGTCTGATTATATGTGACGGTCAGTATAAGGGTGCCCAGTTAGGGCACCAGTCGCCGTCCGTCGGGTCGGGTCATGACATCTTTGGACGTCTCCTATTTTGAGCTCTTTGGGCCACATTCATTATGTTTTGTTAATGGATGATTACTCTATTTTTTTGTGGACATTTCCGTTATCTAAAAATTCTCAGGTTTATTCCACATTCCTGTCATTTAAAGCATTCATCCGTACTTAATTTGAACGGGAGATTAAGAACATTCAATCTGATAATAGGTCATTTAGGGAATTTTTTAAGGTTAATGGTATATCTTTTTGGTTCTCATGTCCACATATATCATCACAAAATAGAAAATCAGAGAGAAAAATCTGCACCATTAATAATATTATTCGTACATTACTAGCCCATGCATCATTACCACCTTCATTTTAGCATCATGCATTGCAAATGACAACTTACCTTCTCAACATACTCCCTAGCAAAGGATTAGCCTACCACTCCACTCACAATTCTTTATCAAAAAGACCCTTCGTATTCTCACCTTAGGGTATTTGGGTGTTTATTTTCACGACCTAAACCGACGGGCCGCGACTGGTGCCCTACCTGGGTTCCCTTCTACCCAAACATCACATATAACTAGCGAAAGCTTAAGAATAATTCCAAATCTCATAACGAAGGGATGCTGTCCCCTGAACTGTAATAATAAACTTATATAATAAAATAGGCAAGCCGACAAGGCCGCCACTGTACATAGAAATATCCAAACGAACTACAACTGTACATATGTTCAACCCACACATGACTACAGACCTCTAAAAGTATAACCGTGAAATATGATGGGATAGGGCCCCGCCGTACCTCTGACTATACATAAGTCTAAACTGGAAGATCTGTACCAAAATGACAAGCCCCGGAACAATGGAGCTATCCTAAAAAGCTGAGCAAAGATCCTAAGCTCGCAGATCACCAAACTGAGTACATATACCTGCGGGCATGAACGCAACCCCCCGGAAAAGGGGGTCAGTACAACAGTGTACCAAGTATGTAAACATAAAGTACAGTAAATAAGATCATAGCTGGACAAAAGATAACAGGGACAAGTATGATAATCAAAATACCAGATCCACCGTGCTATATAAACTAAGTGTCAACTGTACCTTGTACGAATAGAGAGTCCACTGTACCTTTTAAAAATAGAGAGTCAACTGTGCCCTTTTAAAAATGAGAATCAAATGTGCCTTTTTTAAAAGTGAGTGAGTCATATCAAAATCATAGATGCTTGTCCATATAACGTATCCCGGACCATTCTGAGACTCGGTCCATATAATTGTGGGTGCCTGTCTACTTATAGCGTATCCAGGCCTGTTCTGGGACTCGGTCCATATAACCGTAATGTCTTATACATATAACGTGTCCTGACCCTTTAGTGAGGGACTCGGTGGAATCATCAGTATAATGTGTCCCGGCCCTTTAGTGAGGGACTCGGTGAGATTATCATCCTCATATATATACATATAAACATTGTCGGCCCTCTAGCGAGGGACTCGATGAACAAGTGCTAGGATCTGCGCACGACTGTCATGAGTATCTATAGTCGCATCATGGAATCATGTCCATGGAATCATAATACGTATAACATTGCTCGCCCTTTAGTGAGGGACTCGGTGAACAATGCCGACCCATTATGAGATTCGGTGGAATGGAATAATAACACTTGCACGAATAGCTATCATGAGCAACATTGTTCAATTTAAATCATCTTTTGCTCTCAATAAAATCATATCTGTCCTACTTTGCGGGACACGGTAAAGTCATTTTGACCTCAATGGAATAAATGGAATCACTTTCATTTAGAAAATTCAAAGCACTATCATGTCGTATCAACATGGATTAAGATCCAATATGTCACGACCCAACCAGGGCGATCGTACCCACGGTACCTGTCAGTATATGTCGGAGAATAGCAATGAACATACATAGCACATAACTTATAAAAGGGTAAACATCATTTGGCGCCAGATAAGGCCTTTTCCATAAAACATACTTAACAATGTATAGTAGTACAACTGGTTCTTAGAGCCCAAAACATAAATGTGACCACGGACCTAAAGATAACAAGCGTGGCGGGGCGGGACGGGGCCCCATAACCTGAATGTACAAAATACCTATAGCATCGAGGAATGTCTGTACGATAAACAAGCTGGGAGGAATGGAGCTTCGACAGGAATAGTGATCCTAGAGCGAGGATCCACACTGCTTACCACCTGCGGCATGAGCGGCCAGGAAGGGTCGTTACCTGACGTACCAAGTATGTAAGCGGAAAATCTGTAGTAATATCATAAGTCAAAATAATTTGAGTCATAGATAAAAATCAATTTCCTTACACCGTGCCTTACTAACAATGAGAGTAACAAGTATAAAACTTATAGCATAAAAATAGGAGGCTCACGATCAAAGCGAGTACCTCGCGGTAGTATCATTAAACAATCCTACTCACGGGACTATTTCACCCGCGTGGGTCTGTGGACCGCGTGAGGTCATCCGCCTCGTCATGGGACTATTTCACCGCGTGAGACTATTTCACCCGCATGAGTACCATCGTGGTACTCGCGTGGGACTATTTCACCCGCGTGGATCACGTGGTGGGATCGCGTGAGTCTGGCGCGCTCGCATCATGGGTAGCAAATCCATGGCATAGATAATAACGGGGTTTACCCGCAATAATACAAATATATAACATAGCTCATCCGGCTATCATACATAACATAAGCACTAGGCCTATCATATCATACATAAGCACTTCTGCCTATCATATCACAACATAAGCACTTCTGGCCTATCATATCATACATAAGCACTCAGAGCTTATCGTAACATAAGCAAGTTAAGAAATCCTAACTTCTTATTAACATTATTAATATATCCTCTCATTTTAGTATCCTAAGGCACTAACATGTCTTTTAATAGAAAAGTCAGAATTGAACCCAAGTACCATGTACTTCTAACTTTTAAGAAAAACTCTTTTTATACAAAGATTCCAAGATACTAATCACCATAGTATCAAGTTACAAGTTCTTTTCAAAACAAGTCACATTTCCTTTTAGAAATATAATAGGCTTCTAAATCAGTGACTTCATTTCCTTTAAAAACCTTAGGCAACCGATGCCTAAACCAATCCACCTTCCATAGTTTCGAACCCTTTTCCCGTCCTTGTTTTAATTAGAGTAAACCATTCTTTGTGAACCTTTCAAAACTAATATAACCAACTTCCCATAAAGTCATTATATTAGCGTTATTCCGTCAAATACATTTTCCTAAATCGAGGACTTATACTTTTGAAATGAAACAAGTATCATATACTTTAAAACAAGTGTAGATTATCAACTCTTGTACGTATACCGTACTACATAGATACAACTATTCATGCTCAAGAGATGGGAAAGCTCTACATACCTCTTTGGTCAATCCACTTGCTAAGTCCAACTACCGCAAGTAATATGTCAATCTATAATAACCATAGTGTGTTGATTAACCTCTAATTTCAATGTAAAAATTTCCAAATTCAAGTTACCAATTCCTAAGGAAAATTGGGCAGCATTTCCTTTGTTTCTACTCACTTTGCCACCTTTTTCAAAGGCCGATTTTTAACACTCAAACGCCTCATTAAGGCCCAACATCCAAACCAACACAAAGGGGTTTACATACCTAATCTTGGGTGTGTAAAATTCTGCCCCACAAGTTCTAATAATACACTTAACAATTCTAAAGTAGTTTGTAGGCTACAACATGCTCATAATATCTCTTTAGCCAAATCCTTCATACCCAACCCATATTTCTTGCATGTAATGACTCTAATAGCATAATTTACTACCACAAGTACTCCCTTCTTAACATGCAACAATAAAAACTAATAATAGAGGAAGAATCATTACCTTAGAGCTTTAGCCAAATTTATCCAACAATTTGCTAGCCTCTATTCCAAGAACACCACCACAACAACCTTCACAAGCTAGCCCTAAGCTTCCTTCTTGCCTTTTACTTTTTCAGATTTTTCCTAAGGCTAGAATACCTCTTGGAGTTTTAGAGAGAAGGAGGAGCTTGAAATAATTTAAGAGAGAAGGAAGAGCTTTTGTCTAAGAGAGAGAGAGAGATGAAGTATGACCAAGTCTTTAATACTTGGTCAATATAATGCATGCAGAAATCAGATGGGGGGGACACTTGTCACCCTCCCAAGGCCTTTTAAAAGAAAAATCTGACTTTTCCTAAGTTTTTCCGCCTGATTTCCCGCCTCGGCGCCAGCCACCTTCCCGGCATGGCTGACTCTGCGGACCCTCGGATCTTTCGGCGCGCTGCTTCCGCGCGGCTGAAACCAGCGACCCCTCGGGTTTCGTGCCGCGGCGACCTCGGCGCCCGCGCCCGCGCCAAGCGCGGCGGACCGCCTCCGGCGCGGCCCGGTACCACAGCGAGGTCCCGGCCCGAACCACGGGGTATAACATTCTCCCCCCTTAGAAACATTCGCCCCGAATGTTCCTTCTAGGCTTACTCAAATCGCAATATCGGCATAGACTCAAATAAAGACGCTCCACACGGCCACAACAAAACTCAAGCATAAATACTAAATTTAAAGACCAACAATTTAGAACGTGGTTTACCTGGAGGTATAGGGAATAAGTGAGGATACTTCTTCATCATGTCATCCTCTGCTTCCCACGTCATTTCCTCCCTGTTCTCGTTCCGCCATAAGACCTTGACGACCTTGACGGAAGCCACGTCCTTCGTCCGAAGTCGCCTAACCTGTCGATCGAGTATCGCTATGGGACTCTCCTCATACGATAACTCCTCTGTTACCTGAACCTCATGAATCGGGTGCACTCTAGATGGATCTCCAATACATTTCCGCAACATGGACATATGGAAGACTGGATGTACCGCCTCCAAATCGGATGGCAGATCTAACTCATAGGCAACCCTGCCTACCCTACGGACAATCCGATACGGCCTAATGTACCTTGGGCTAAGCTTCCCCTTCTTTCCAAATCTCATCACGCCGCCGTGGCGATACCTTTAGAAAAACCCAATCATCTATCTCAAATTCCAAGTGTCGACGCCGATGGTGCGCATCGACTTTTTGCGACTACGCCGCCAACAACCGCTCTGGATAAGCTTCGCCTTATCCATTGCTGTGAACTAAGTCGGCCCGACTAAATGAACTTTTCCCACCTCGAACTAGCTATCGGTGACTGCACTTCCTCGTATAAGGCCTCATGGGCGCCATCTGAATACTAGAATGGTAGCTGTTGTTGTAAGCAAACTCCACAAGAGGTAAATGATCCTCCCAGCTACCCCTGAAATCAATAACACAAGCCCGCAGCATATCCTCAAGTGTCTAGATAGTGCGCTCGGCACTGTCCGTCGATCACGAGGTGAAATGCGATCTTGAGACTCACTGTGTCCCTAATCCTTCACGAAAAGACCTCGAGTTAGCGAGAAGCGGGCTCCTCTATCTGATATAATCGACATTGGGACTCCGTGCAGTCTCACAATCTCTCTAATATATAATCTGGCGTAGTCCTCAGCTGAGAACGTCGTTCTGACCGGAAGAAAATGGGCTGATTTCGTCGGCTGTCACAATCACCCAAATGGAATCATGCTTCCCTCGAGTGGTAGGTAGTCACGTAATAAAATCCATATTTATTACCTCCAACTTCAGTCGAATATCAATATCCTGCCGACGACCACCGAGCTTCGGTGCTCAATCTTAACTGGCGACAATTCGGACGCGTGCCACGAACTCATGGCGTCCTCTTTAGGCCATCCCACCAATACACGCCGAGGTCATGATACATCTTAGTCGACCGGATGAATAGAATAACGAGCACCGTGTGCCTCGCCAAATCTGGCGAAGTCTGTCACATCGGGAACACCTGGCGGCCCTCGAATCTTAGCACCCATCAGCGCTACCTCAAATAGACTCTTCTCCTTACGGAGGCTGCGTCGATGCCGTGCCAAATCGGATCCTCATCGTCGCCTCTTCACCTCGCCGGCGATGGAAGACTCGGCAACCTCGAACCAATTTCGTCACTACCGAGAATCAACCAAACGAACCCAGGCTAGCTAGTGATGTAACTCTCGGACCATATCTCTTTTCTACGGTGAACAGCACGGACTACCTATCGATCTGCGACTAAGGGCGTCTGACTACATTGGCCTTCCTGGGTGGTATAGAATATCAACATCGTAATCCTTAAGTAGCTCCACCACCGTCTTTGCATGAGTTCGGCTCCTGCGGTGAAGATGTCGGAGACTCTTGTGGTGCGTGTAAATGTCACATGAACTCCGTATAAATAGTGTCTCGGATCTTGAGGCATGAATCACTACGCGACTCAAGTCATGTGTGGGATAGTTCTTCTCATGCTTCCTAAGGCGCCGAGATCATAAGCTATAACCTTGCGTGTCGCATCAGCGCACTCCGACACTGTGGCGTCGCGATAAACCACGTATCCATCTAAGCCCTACGGAAGAGTAAGGCTGGGCGATCGTCGACTTCTCCTTTAGCACCGGAAACTTTCCTCACAAGTATCCGTCCACGGAACATAGTCTTACGAGTCGGCTTAGTCAAAGGTCTTTGAAATAGAAGCAAACTTTTCTACAAACCTCGATAATAGCTGCAAGGCCCAAAATGCGCACCTCGTCGGTGTAGTGGAGTGCAGGCGAGTCTTGGCTAACTTCAATCTTGTATCAACGAATACCATCGGCCCGATAACATGTCCTAAGAAAGCCAGACGCCAACGAACTCGCGCCGAGAACTTGGTGTCACGACCGAACGGGCGTGGCGGTGCCTTACCAGGCGCACCCTAGTGATACAACATCGAGAAAATCGTGAAATAAAAACATGAACATGAATTAAGAGAAAAGATAAATAAGCAGCCAACCAAAGCGGTTATGTCTTCATCATATATACATAAATACGACGATTATCCTTTTACAAACCCCGCGATTACTCTGGACCTCTAAGATTTTACAACGGCTATGACGGGGCGGGGCCATACCACGAATGTATAAGAATCTGGACTCGGGGTAACATACCAAGATAAGCCTCGAAGGAACGGAGCTTCCAATCTGGAAAGGTGATCCTAAGCGGGGATCGACAACCCGTGTACCTTTTACTGCGGCGTGAACGGCCCAGGAGGTCGATCTAACAGTACCAAGTATGTGAAGCGTAAAATCGTAAATGAAATCATAATAGTCTATATAAAGCGGGAGGCGTGTATGATAACCAAACTCTGATTCCACAACATAGAAGCGATCATGTCAAGTCGGGGACTCACGCCTCAAAGTCATCCTCCGTGCGTGGAACTTCTTTACCGCTGCTGGTAGTCTAGGTACAAATCATGTGATCGTATAACGGTCTCGGCCCATCTTATGGACCGATATAGAAAGCGTGTGGAATCATTCCGGATGAACCGGTAGTCGATGAAATACATTCCGGATGAGCGTAGTCAAGTGATATACATTCCGGATGAGCCGGTAGTCGAGTGAAATACATTCCGGATGAGCCGGTAATCAAGTGAAATACATTCGGATGACCCGGTAATCAAGTGAAATACATTCGGATGACGTAATCAAGTGAAATACATTCGGATGACCCGTAATCAAGTGAAATACATTCGGATGACCCGTGTCAAGTGAAATACATTCGGATGAACCGTTAGTCGAGTAGAACACAGTACTTGCACAACAAGGCTATCACACGTAACATGGTCAAGTTTCATAACAACAAGCATAAGCAAGTTACACACGACTCAAGGTACTTTCATTTTATGTCAAAGTCCGGATTTTAACCTTAAAGTACTACGTCCGTTAAATTCCTTTTAAGATCCATTTCTTTTACAAAGGTCACCCGATACGTAGTATAAAATTGGAGTGACTAACATTGTTAAGTAAACCAAAATGCTTTCCTTTGTAAAATCAAGTAACAACCTTATTTTCCAAACGTTCAAGTTTGCCTAATTTCGAATGCTCAAGTTTCTCATTTTAGAAAAAGGTTTCGTAGTTCATAGTTTTAAATCCTTTAAAACATAATTCTCCTTTAAACGTTTTGAGACACCTATGTCTTATAAGTGAGTAGGTTATTCTTGTTTATAATCAATCTTATTAAGCAGCCATGATCTAGGAAATGTCATTTTGTCTCATCT
Source organism: Przewalskia tangutica (assembly GCA_029844215.1). Taxonomy (NCBI): domain Eukaryota; kingdom Viridiplantae; phylum Streptophyta; class Magnoliopsida; order Solanales; family Solanaceae; genus Przewalskia; species Przewalskia tangutica. The sequence continues at coordinate 74,713,806 of CM056720.1, read as the reverse complement.
TAGCTTCTATGCAGATGGAAGTTTCTCTTTGGTTTTAATAATACTAAATCTGTCCGAACATTTCCTTTTATTAACTGCGGTGGTTTGTCGATACACATTCGATTTAGAAATCAAAAACATTATTAAGCCGGTATACCTAACTTCCCATAAAGCTAGTATAACTCTTAAGTTTCCAAAAACCAAGTATTACTTCTTTTCTCAAAATGATTCAAAAATCTTTTGAAATACTTCAAGTTCTTTATTATCACATAGCCAGCCAGTTATAGTTCAAATCAGTTACCTCTTAAAAACCACAAGTGTTTTCTTACCTACATAAAGCTGTTATAACCCACTTCCCATAAAGCCGTTATAACACTTTATGTTTTAAACCAATCAAATACATTTAGCACATGTACGTCTACTGTACTAGATAGTTCACACATATCATGCTAGAAGAGATAGGAAGAGGTTCACATATCTCGCGAAGATTATCGACTAATAGCAAAAGCTCCAAGTACCTCAAACCGTCGGCTACTCCTTAAGCTAAGTAGACAAGCCATACGTAGTACTTCAACCTATAGAGGCCACAATGCGCTATTAACATTTAGATCTCGATGGAGAATATCCTACGAAAATTCGGCGACTCCCCGCATGGCGTAAATCTCTCCTCTATCGAGGCGGCTTACCAACCGAGGAGGGGTTAACACGTCTGACCGGACGTGTACAATTCTACTACACAATGCTACACAAGTCTCATGTAATACAATCCTATGTAATTACGATTCGGTTCACTTCTTAAAATTCAGCTTAAGTCGCAAGACATTCGTAAGTATTATTCAGCTTAAGTCGAAAGACATTGCCGCACAACTATGTTGATTATATATATAGTATACTTAACCATATACTCCTACAACATGTAATTTCCAATTACAAAGAAGGTCAAGAATGTTTACCTCGATAAGCCCAAAATTATCCGAGTTTATATGTCGATCCCGAGCAAGGTTTAGCTCCTACTCAGTGCGCTCAGGCCAGCTCCAACCAACCCTTAGAAGTTCTAACCAACTTCTACTAATAACTTCAACAACGGGTGAAAATTTACTTAGGGTTTCGTTTAGTGAGTGAGGGAAAGTATAATAGTATTTTACGGGCTTTTGTAAAAGGGTACTTTGGAAAGTACTACTGGTATTTGGCTAAAGTATTTTGGGCATTATAACAATACTAGGAGAGTATTTCTATACCACAAAAAGGGTATTATCGAAAACCACTAGGCTGGGGGTACCCTAGCAGGGCACCACAAAGGGGAGGGGTTTCGCCAAGGCCTTCTCAAAGGGGAGAGGGCTATAGGGCGAGAGCAAGCAAGAGGGAGGAAAGGTTTTCAAGACTTAGACAATTTTTGGATGAATAAGTTCATCAACTTAGAGGTATTTATAGGTCAAGAAATGGCCAACCAATGGCGAAGATCTATCCAAGTGTAAGGCAAGTGTAAGGTCAAGATGAAGCCATGTGTTTGTGGGTCCCACTTGCTCATCAACTACACAAAATATCCTACCTAACCCTTGACCACATTTTTTTGCACAAAAAACGTGCTCACCCTTCCCTTTGGCCGTCCACCTTCTTCCAATGTGAGGGTGACACATGTCACCCTCCCGTTGGTCCAAAATGTTTCGTCTCTCGGAAAAATCCGCAAAAAATATTAATGACATAGCCGGAATTTTCCCTACGAAAGCTGTGGAAACGTTTCATCGAAAAACGACTCCTTTAGGTAGTTATGCACAAATTCGAAACTTGCCTAACTTTAAGGCTCAAATTATAATACGTACGCCCTCACGTACATACTCTGAAATACGGGGTATAACACTTGGCATACAACTGCCGGTCCCTGAGGACCCCCAATACCGTCCTCAAATGATCTGTATGCTCCTGCTCTGTGCGCGAATACACCAAGATATCATCAATAAACACTATAACGAACATATCCAAGAATGGCCTGAACACCCTATTCATCAAATCCATGAATACTGTTGGGGCGTTGGTCAGCCCGAAAGACATCACCCTGAACTCATAGTGCCCATACCAGGGTCTGAATGCGATCTTTGGGATATCTATCTCTAACTCGCACTTTGATGATAACCGGACGCAGTCTATCTTGGAAAAACACTTTGCACCCCTGGTCGGTCAAACAAATCGTCAATCCCGGGAGGATACCTGTTCTTGATAGTTACCTTGTTCAGCTGCCTGTAATCAATACACATACGCAGCGTCCCATCCTTCTTCTTTACAAATAACACTGGCGCCCCCCAAGGAGAAACACTAGGCCTAATAAAGCCTTTCTCCAGCAAATCTTTCAGCTGGTCCTTCAATTCCTTCAACTCGGCAGGTGCCATCCTGTATGGCGGAATAGATATCGGTCGAGTGTCTGGCGCCAAATCGATGCAAAACTCAATCTCCCTCTCAGGAGGGATACCCGGAAGCTCGTCTGGGAATACGTTTGGAAACTCTCTAACAACCGAATCGATCAAGGTCGGTATCTCACCTCGATGTCGAATACCCGAACCAAATGGTAAATATACCCCTTCCGTACCATCTTCCTAGCCTTGAGGTAAGAAATAAACCTACCCCTCGGCGATGCAGTATTCCCCTTCCACTCGATAACCGGCTCACCAGGAAATCGGAACCGAACTAACCTCTCTGCGGTCCACGTTGGCATAGCAATACTCAGCCAATCCATACCCGTAATCACATGAGTGCGTCATATCCAACTCTATCAAGTCACTGAAGTCGGCGACCATCTATAGTCATCGGGCAAGCCTTATATACCCGCTCGGCTACCATCAAGCACCTGCGCGTAGCCACCTCAAAAGATTCTATGGACTCGGGCTCTATCCCTATTCTACCAGCAATATGAGGAGATATATAGGACAAGGTAGAACCTGGATCTATCAAATCATATACATCACAGCAAGAAACCAATAATGTACCTGTGACGACATCGGGTGACGCCTCACGGTCACGGCCCGGACATAGAATAGATGCGGTTCGAGGACGCTGGAACTAGAACCCCGCCACGACCCTGCGCGGCTGGCCCGTGAACACCCTGCCCTCCGGGGCGCACAACAACTGAAGATGAAGACCAGAATCGAGCGGTGGTGAGCCATAGCATTTCGCGCCTGCGGTCGGACAATCTCTCTTCAAATGGCCCTGTTGGGTACAAGAGTAACAAGCTCCTGGAGGAACACGACACCCCCCATAATGGCAATCACCACATCGACCACACCGAGGCATAGGTGGCCTCATCTGACTGGAACTCTGGTCCCTCTGGAAACCCGAAGCCCTGGAACCCTGTCCTGCTCCTGAATACTCTGTACGTCCCGAAGATGGTGGAGGAGCGCTCACGGGCCGTGTGGTGCAAATCTGGTTCTGGGGGTTGTCTACCCTAAAACTACCAGAGGACCTGCTGTCTCGGCCTCTTCTGGCGATACTGCCGATCCGTCGGCCCTGCGTTCACACCCAAGTGCATATGCCTGCATGCGGGCAATGTCCATGCCCGGCTGAAGAGCCACTCCCGTGCAACTCTCGGCCAAGTGATCATCGAGTCCTGTGACATACCGGTGCACCCTGTCCTCCATGTCTGCTACCAAAGCGGGCACATACCGAGCCAATGAGTCAAACTCCACATTGTACTCCCGAACCGTCCGCCCACTCTGTCTCAGTGTCAAAAATCTATCGGCCCGAGCCCTCCTCATCTGCGGAGGCAAGAAATGGCCAAGTAACGCCTCTGAGAACTCGTCCCAAACAGAAGCGCATGCTCCCAGGGGATTCCCGTGAATCATACGATCAGCTGCGGTGTCCGCCGTCGATGCGAACCTAGTACCCGACTCGGTCTCGAAGCCCCGATCACCCTCGCGATCCGTCAGCGCCGGATAAACTCCCGAGATCATCCTCGTGCCTCGACCCATAAAACTCTGGTGGGCTGCAACTCAAAAGTCCTCATTCTCAAGCTGACTGCTTTGAACTACGTGCAGTGGGCTGCGTCTCGGCCTATCCTCATGCAGCCACGATCACGGCTAATGGGCCATCTCGCTTGTAGCTCATATCCTCTCGCCTCATTTGTTGGATGGAGGCTCGTGTACCGCGGTCTCGATGGCCGCTTCGCCTCGAACTCTCTTTGGGGTTGGCGGCGTTGTAGAACTCGCGTCTGAAACACCTCATCCGTGGGGACCGGGCGTGCCACGTAACCCTGATTGCCCTACTAGTAGTTCCCTCGCCTTGCCCTTCGGGCGCGGTTGCCTTTGCGCGAGGCATAAGCGATACATAAAGGAAAACATCGAGAGGAGGTTCAACCTATAACTCGGCTCTGCACGATCTTAGAGTGAAAGAATGGAAACCAATCCTAAATATCCTGCGACCTCCTCGATTATAGATGTGGTGCGACACACCGATAATCACGACTCTACTAGACACGTGCAGTGGACACTTTCCGAGGACTAAGCGCTCACGATACCACTTTTGTCACGACCAACCGGGCATGGCGGTACCTACCGGTACCCCGGTATATGTCGAGAGAATAGCGTGGAACATACATAGCACATAACTTATAAAAGGGTAACATCATCGGCGGTAGATAAGGCTGCTTCCATAAAACATACTTAACAATGTATAGTAGTACAACCGGTTCTTAGAGCCCAAAACATAAATGTGACCATGCACTTAAAGATAACAAGCGTGGCGGGACGGGGCCCGCCATACCTGAATGTACAAAATACCTATAGCATCGGGGAATGTCCGTGCCAATAAACAAGCTTGGAGGAATGGAGCTTCGACAGGAATAGTGATCCAAGAACGAGGATCCACATCGCTTACCTGCCTGCGGCATGAGCGCGGCCCAGGAAGAAGTCGATGCATAACGTACCAAGTATGTAAGCGGAAAATCGTAGTAATATCATAAGTCAAAATAATTTGAGTCATAGATAAAAATCAATTTCCTTACACTGCCTTACTAACAATGAGAGTAACAAGTATAAAACTTATAGCATAAAAATAGGAGGCTCACGATCAAAACAGGTACCTGCCTGTAGTATCATTAAACAATCCTACTCACGGGACTATTTCACCGCGTGGGTCTGTGGACCCGCGTGAGGTCATCCGCCTCGTCATGGGACTATTTCACCGTATGAGACCTGATTTCCGCCAAGGGGACACTTGTCACCCTCCAAGGCCTTTAAAAGAAAAATCGACTTTTCCTAAGTTTTTCACTTTGATTTCCGCGCAGCCGCTTCGGCCGGCGGCGCGCAACTCCTGACCCTCGGATCTTTGGCCGCACCTTCGGCCCGCGGCGCTGAAACTTCAGCGACCACCGAGTTTTCCGTGCGCGCCCTACGTCGCGCGCAGCGGCCTGCCTCGGCCTTGGCCGAGACCACGACCGAGGTCGGCCGAACCACGGGTATAACACAATAGAACTTACACCAGTAATTCCGGACATGTTTAAGAGAATGTCGTGAACTTAAAAATTTGAGCGAAAGAAGGAGTTGTTATTCTAAGGAAATCTTGCCCAATTTTCCGTAGAATAAGAGACCTTACACTTAGTATGATTCTACCTTAAAAGGCTAGGAATTGATAGACGTATTATGATTATTATAGGTTAAAGTACCACGTATAGCGTATTCTACTTGAAGGGTGGGATAGCTATCAATGTTGAAGTACTTTGGAGCATTTTGCAACTTGTCGCTAGTCGTCGCGAGGTATGTGAACCTCTTCTTTCTTTTGGCATGATCCTACGTATGAATTAGCCATGTGATATTATTTCATGATTCATTCTACTCTTAGAAGTTAAGAAGTATCCACGTTGTTGATTCTAAGTTAAAGGTATGTTTAAGTTATCCTAAGTCCTTACCAAGTCTTATGGGAGATGTTGGTAAGAATGGTTAGGAAGTTATGAGGTTTGATTTAAAGCTATGTGCCTTGATTTATATGAAGTAAGTAAGTTGATTTTATATTTAAAGATGACTTGAATTTATAATTGAAAAGGGACTTGTTTTTATAAGTGAAAGTTATATGATTTTAAAGAGTATATGATACGAGGTTTTAAGACTATAAGCATTGATTTTATAAGTAGAAATTACTTGATTTAAAAAGCATGGCATCTTAATTATTTCAAAAGTTAAGAAGATTGATTTCAAAAGAGTATGTGACTTGAGTTTTAAAAAGAAAGGAGTTTTATGATTCTTTTTAAGTATGTATGTACGTAGTACTTTTGGGTTTAGTTTCCCCAATGTGATAAGAAATAAAAGTGTCTTAAGTTCTCTAAAAAGAAAGGTTGTTATAATAACTTTATGGGAAGTTGTTATAACGACTTAAGAAGAAGTGAAAGGGTGGTTTAAAATGTTATTGTCACGACCCCACCTCGGGCCTGCGACTGGTGCCCTACCTGGGCACCCTTACAGGTATACATCAGAGAAAATCAGCGGAACATACATGAAACTTATACGTACATTTAACAGAAAATAAACAACAGGCTAGCCGATAAGGCTACCTCCCTGGACATACATATATATACATAACCAAACACAGTTACATCCTTCTTCTTTACAAACCGACCCACAAGATATGACTACAGACCTCTAAGAATTTTTGACATAACTACGGTGACGGGACAAGGCCCCGCCGTACCTCTGAATATACCTATCCATAATGACCAGCTCCAGAACATTGGAGCTATCCCAAAATGCTGAACAAGGATCCTAAGCTCACGGATCCACAACTGTGTACCTAGACCTGCGGACATGAACGCGGCCCGAAGAAGTCGATACAACAATGTACCAAGTATGTAATCAAGAAGTACAATAAGCATGATCATAACTGTACATAAGAATGACAGGGGCAAGTATGAAAAGCAAACACCAGATCCTACCGTGTCATAAAACAATCGAGCTAATCAGACCTTGTTGTAACGCCCGAACCGGGCATCGTGCCTTACCGGGCACCCTAGTGATACAACATCAGAGAAAACCAGCGGAAAATAAAACATGAATCATGAAACAAGAGATATAATAAATAAACAGGCCAACCAAAGCAGTTGCCTTCAGTATATACATAATACCTGAACAGTTTAATCCTTTTACAACCACCGCCACAACAAGATTACTACGGACTTCTAAGATTTATACAACAACTATGGGGACGGGCCCGCCATACCACGAACGTACAAGAACTTACGGACTCGAGGTAACATACCAAAGATAAGCCTCCGACGAGCGGAGCTTCCCAAACGCTGAAATGAGATCCTAGCGGGGATCGGCGGTAGATGTACCTCTACTGCGGCATTTAACGCAGCCGAAGGAGGTCAAGATAACAGTACTAAGTATGTGAAATCAGAATATGCAATGAAATCATAATAGTCTATAAAGCGGGAGACATGTATGATGACCAAACTACGATATATAACATATAACCGATTCATCAAGCGTGGACTCACGCTCCAAATTATCACTCGTGCGTGGAATTTCTTCCTCACCGGCTAGGTTTATGATATAACAATACCAAGGATTATACATGAACACCATGTCCCACTTTGTGTTATAAAACCGATGCACAGACAAGTATAACTACCGATCCGACCGTACCAATAATACAATGCAACAAAACACGGCCGACTGGGGCAAGTGCGAGAGCCGATCACCGGATACCAAGGCGGTCACGCGGTGACCGGCAAGTCTGGTCGACCACGAGGACCAGGCGTATCACGAAACTTCGTCACTATAATCGAGCAGGGGCAAGTGCGGTGACTACCGATACCAAGGCCGGTCGATCCGCGAGGCAGGCAGAAGTACGAGCCGACCACCGATACCTGGCGAACAAAGAAGAAACCTCGTGGAGAGCTAGTCCGTGGAATAACACTATCAACGAGAGCATACCCGTGGAATTCTCCATCACGCGGCATGTCCAAGTAAGTTCTCAACAAGTCGACCGCCTATCGAGAGGCGGTATTACTGAAATACCACACTTGCACAACAAAGGCTATCATCACAAGCATAGGCAAGTTTCACAACAACAAGCATAAAAGTTTCACTGACTCAAAGTACCTTCATTTTATGCCAAAGTCGGGTTTCAACCTAAAGTACTACGACGTTAAGTTCTTTTAAAGAGATCCATTACTTATTAAAGTCACCCGATACGTAGTATTAGAATGACCAACCCACATTCCTTTTCAAAATCAAGTAACAACATTCTTTTCTAAGTTCGGCTTTGCCTAGTTTGATTACTCAAGCTTCTCATTTTCAAATGGTTTCATAGTTCATAAACTTAATCACTTGATTAGTTTTAGAACAATTGAGTAATATAAGTCTCACGTGAGAGTAGGTTATTCTTGTTTACAACATTCTTATTACAGACCATGATCTAGAAAATGTAATATCATTTTGTCTCATCTTAGTTTCTATGCGGATGGAGGTTTCTCTTGGTTTTAATACAATTCATCATTATTCAATACATTTTCCTTTATTAACGCTGCGGTTGGTGCTGCCGATACACACGATTTAGAAATCAGTAAAACATTATCCTTTAAATAAAACCAAGTACTCATTACTCACGAATGAGGTTTCACATAAACATCCACATTAAAACAAATAAGTTAAGTCTCTTATCTTATAAGATCAAGTCTCTTAACTTCTAACATCAGTAAACCATTTTCTTTACCTCTCTTAAGACATTATACCTAACTCCCCATCAAGCTAGTATAACTCTTTTTAAAACCTTTAAAACCAAGTGTTACTCTCCCTTCAAAACGATTTAGAAATCTTTTGAAATACATCAAGTTCTTTATTATAACTAGCCAGTTATAATTCACATCAGTTACCTTTTAAAACCACAAAGTATTTTCTTACCTACATAAAGCTGTTATAACCAACTTCCCATAAAGCCGTTATAACACTTTATGTTTTAAGAACAATCAAACACAGTTAACACGTATGCGTCTACCGTACTACATAGTTCACACATATCATGCTAGAAGAGATAGGAAGAGGTTCACATACCTCGCGACGATTTATCGACAATAAGCAAAATGCTCCAAGTACTACAACTCTGCTAGCTCTTTCCACTCCTCGAGTAGAATCGCTACTCTTAGTACTTTTACCTATAAAGGTCACAACCGTCTATTAAAATCTTAAACCCACGTTCCCATCTTTCTACGAAAATTCGGCGACCTCCCCGCGGCGTAAAACTCCTCTCTATCGAGTCGGCTACCAAGCCAACCGTGGGGTTAACACGTCTAACAGGACGCGCACAATTCTACAACACGATAATGCTACATAAGTCTCATTGTAATACAACCTAGGTAATTACGATTCATTCTTCTCTTTATTAACCTTACATGTGATTCTTGCTCAATTCTTCATTCTTGAGCTTAAGTCAAAAGACATTGCCATAATACTAAGTATAGTTCCATATATAGTATACTTCAACTATATATCTAACAAACATGTAATTTCCAATTACAATAGAGGACAAGATAATTACCTCGATAAGCCCAAAATTATCCAAGTTATAATGTCGATCCTGAGCAAGGTTTAGCTCGCTCAGCGCCCAAACCACTCCAAACAACCCTTAGAAGTTCTAACCAACTTCTACTCACATACTTCAACCAACTATGAAGATTTCCTTAGGGTTTGGTTTGAGACTAAAAGGACAAAAGGTAGTATTTAGGACTCTACGCAAAGAGGTATCTTTGGAATACTACAAGGTACAAGGCTAAGGTATTTTGGGCATTATAACAATACTAGGGAGTATTTCTATACCACAACAAAGGGTATTATACTAAAACAACTAGGCAGGGGGTACCATGGCTAGACCTCGCGAGGAGGAAGACCTCACGCCAAAGGCCACTTTCAAGGGGAGAGGAGCTCTTGGGCGAGTCGACAAGAGGAGGAGGATTCAAGACTTGGAAACATTTGTGGATGAATGAAGTCTTCACAAAGGGGGTATTTATAGCAAACCCAAATGCCAACGATGGCGAAGATCAAGCCATGTGCAAGGCAAGTGTAAGGCCTTGATCAAGCCAAGTGCACCCTAACCCCTACTCCACAAAACATTGCACCAAACAAGCCACAAAACAAGGCCAAAACAAGGCACAAAACAAGGAACCAATAGGCACTGGCGTGAGCCAAAAGATCAAGCCAAGCGTGAACCATTCGTTCACTTGGGCCCACTGCTTCCAATGTGAGGGTGACACATGTCACCCTCCCGTTGGTCCAACATGTTCGTCTCTCGGAAAAATCCGCCAAAAATACAAAGCGACATAGCCGGAATTTTCCCTACGAAAGTATGGAAAGCGTTTGAAAAATCGACTTGACTGCAGTCAGGCGCCCAAATGTAACTTTGGCCAAGCCACCTGGCGGGGTGACACGTGTCACCCTCTAATGGCCCTCAAAAACGTCTTTGAAAAAAATAACCACAATGGCCAAAATCTCAAAACAAAGTGGGCCCCACAAACCGTAAATTTCTCAGTGGGCCCCACGTGACCATTTCAAAATAAAATCTCAAAATTCTAATATAATCTATGAAGTCCAAATACCAAATCTGGGAATCCAATTCCCATTAACGAACCTTTTTCTTCACAAATAACGGAAACTTTTCCGCGAAAACTCACATCTTTCTTTCCTTTCAAAATTTCTGTAGTACACTGCACGCACGTCCTCACATACATACCCCGCAACTACGGGGTATAACATTCTCCCCTCGCCGAAACATTCGTCCGAATGTTCCTTCTCAAGACGGATATCGATGAAGTTCCTCTAACAAGTTGTCAACGCCACGGCTTGGCGAAATAACACACGTTATCTTCCTTCCTTACTCGCCGTGCCCTTCTCGAACACTTGAACTCTCCCAAGATGTACCATACTTGATCATTACTTAGTTCGAAAATCTACGGAGTCACTACCTCCAAACTTGGTCATCTTACTAACCTAAAACTTCCTAAGGCCATTCCGGCCTTTACGAACCGCTTCAGTCGAACGCGTCCACGAACTCATACGATGATCATACAAACTTGGGCCTAGCGTCCTCGTGACCCCACCACCGCGGGACCACCTAAGCGGCCCCACCCCAAACCGGTTACGGTTTGACATAAATGGTCCTAAACCCGACCCCCAACGCGCCAACTCTTGTTCCCGATCGGAACAATCTTACTATTTCACATCATGAAAGCTACCACTTCCATCTCACACTACCTGGGACTTACCCTTTTCACTAACTGTGTTTCTAAATCACATTTTAGCACAAAGCTAACCAAACATAACATTAAACACATCAACAACATAAACAAAACTCTAGAGGTTAAGGATATACTGCTAGGCGGTTCAGGCCGCTAAATCGGGAACTCCACCGCGACTTCTAGGGGCCTTCCGAATGCGAACATCTGCCTGCTACGGAAGGTGAAGAACCCAATCGCTCTAGTAGTCCATGCTATCCTACAGTGCTACCTGGTCGGACGATCTCTTGCCGATGGCCTGCTGGCGCAAAATAACAATCTCAGAGTTAGTACGACACCTCCCTTATGAAGCTTTCACTGGCCACTGAGACAAGGGCAACCTCATCCGGCGAGCACTCGCTCTCCCGAAAATCTGAAACACAGGAGCCCCGCACGCTCCGAATATCACGAAGGTCCGGAAGCCGTGGAGGACCACTCAGACTTGTGGAGGTACATAACTAGTCTCACGAGGCGGTCCGCCTCGAAAATCACCAAAGGACCTGCTGCTCGGCCTCTTCTGCGACTTTGGTCATTCCGCCGATTTATCCGCTCCTCGCATCCAGTGTATACGCTGCACGCGGCGATGTCCATGCCGGTGAAGAGCTACCGAACAACTCTCTGCAAGGCAATCATCGAGCCTGTAACATATCGGTGCACTCGATCCTCCATACTAGCTACTAACGCGGGGACGTCGCCAATGAGTCGAACTCACATTGTACTCCCGAGACGCACGCTCTTCAGTAGTAACACCAAAAATCTGTCGGCCGAGCCCTCTCATCCGGGAGGCAAGAAATGTGCAAGAAAGGCCTCGAGAACTCGTTCCATACGGCTGGAAGTGCATGCTCTCCTCGGACAGCTCGAGAATCAAACCGATCATTGCGGTATCACGCGATTGATGTGAACCTAGGGCCACCGACTCGATCTCCGATGCCTTGATCACTCATGATCCAGAATCGCTTCGGATGAACTCCCGCGGATCATCCTCGTGCCTCGACCCATAAAACTCGCGGCTACAACTCGAGAAAATCCGTAGCCTCGAACTATCGATCTAGGGTGAACCGCGGTGCATCGAACTGCTGCGTCGGCCTATCCTCAAGTCCGCCACAACCCCGCCATTGCGGGCCACTCGCGTAACTCATCTCCTCTGCTCGGTGCGGGGTGGAGGCTCGAGTCTTGTGGTCTCTGCCACGTTTACTCTGCAGATCCTCACGCTTGCCTTGCCGCCAGGCGGGTTGCACTTTCGCAGAGGCATAACGGTAAAACGAAGTATGTCGGAGGGTCCAATCTTATCACACGACTCTAAGGCACGATCTCGTAATGAGAAGAATGGAAACCAATCCTAAATGTCCTATAGCCTCACGATTATAGATGTGGTGCACAACACGATAATCAAGACTCTACTAGAACGATGCAGAGACACTTTCCGAGGATTAATCGCTCGATACCACTTTGTAACGCCCGAACCGGGCGTTCGTGCCTTACCGGGCACCCTAGTGATACAACATCGAGAAAACCGGAAAATAAAACATGAATCATGAAACAAGAGATATAATAAATAAACAGCCAACCAAAGCGGTTGCCTTGGTATATACATAATACGAGCAGTTTAATCCTTTTACAACCCGCCCACGCAAGATACTACAGACTTAAGATTTATACAACAACTATGACGACGGGGCCCGCCATACCCTGAGCGCAAGAACTTACAGACTCAGTGGTAACATACCAAAGATAAGCCTCGGCGGAGCGGAGCTTCCCAACGCTGAAATGAGATCCTAAACGCGAGGATCGGCGGTAGATGTACCTCTACTGCGGCATGAACGCGGCCGAGGAGGTCAAGAACAGTACTAAGTATGTGAAAGCAGAATACTGCAATGAAATCATAATAGTCTATAAAGCGGGAGACATGTATGATGACCAAACTATGATATATAACATATAACGATTCATCAAGCGGGGACTCACGCCTCCAAATTATCACTCGTGCGTGGAATTTCTTCCTCACTGCCGGATTTATGATATAACAATACCAAGGATTATACATGAACACCATGTCCCACTGTGTTATAAAAACCGTCTGAGGACAAGTATAACTACCAGATCCGACCGTACCAATAATACAATGCAACCAAAACACGGCCGTCACGGGGCAAGTGCGAGCCGACTCGGATACCAAGGCGGTCACGCGGTGACCGGGGCAAGTCTGGTGACCACCAGGGACCAAGGTCGTATCACGAAACCGTCACTATCTTGAGCAGGGGCAAGTGCGGTGACTACCGATACTAAGGCCGAATCGATCCACGAGGCGGGGCAAATGCGAGCCGACCACGGATACGGGCGAGCGGTAAGAAACCTCGTGGAGAGCTAGTCCATGGAATAACACTATCAGCGAGCATACGTGGAATTCTCCATCACCGCCATGTCCAAGTAAGTTCTCAACAAGTCGACCGCCTCTATCGAGACGCGGTGTCTGAAATACCACACTTGCACAACAAAGGCTATCATCACAAGCATAGGCAAGTTTCACAACAACAAGCATAGGCAAGTTTCACAACAACAAGCATAGGCAAGTTTCACACAACTCAAAGTACCTTCATTTTATGCCAAAGTCCGGGTTTCAACCCTAAAGTACTACGACGTTAAGTTCTTTTAAAGAGATCCATTACTTATTAAAGTCACCCGACACGTAGTATTAGAATGACCAACATTCCTTTTCAAAATCAAGTAACAACATTCTTTCCTAAGTTCGGTTTGCCTAGTTTCAATTACTCAAGCTTCATTTTCAAATGGTTTCATAGTTCATAAACTTAATCACTTGATTCCGTTTTAGAACAATTGAGTAATATAAGTCTCACGTGAGAGTAGGTTATTCTTGTTTACAACATTCTTATTACAGCAGCCATGATCTAGAAAATGTAATATCATTTTGTCTCATCTTAGTTTCTATGCAGATGGAGGTTTCTACTGGTTTTAATACAATTCATCATTATTCAATACATTTTCCTTTATTAACGCTGCAGTGGTCTGTCGATACACATTCTGATTTCCGAAATCAGTAAAACATTATCCTTTAAATAAAACCAAGTACTCATTACTCACGAATGAGGTTTCACATAAACATCCACATTAAAACAAATAAGTTAAGTCTCTTATCTTATAAGATCAAGTCTCTTAACTTCTAACATCAGTAAACCATTTTCTTTACCTCTCTTAAGACATTATACCTAACTCCCCATCAAGCTAGTATAACTCTTTTTAAAACCTTTAAAACCAAGTGTTACTCTCCCTTCAAAACGATTTAGAAATCTTTTGAAATACATCAAGTTCTTTATTATAACTAGCCAGTTATAATTCACATCAGTTACCTTTTAAAACCCACAAAGTATTTTCTTACCTACATAAAGCTGTTATAACCAACTTCCCATAAAGCCGTTATAACACTTTATGTTTTAAACAATCAAACACATTAACACGTATGCGTCTACGTACTACATAGTTCACACATATCATGCTAGAAGAGATAGGAAGAGGTTCACATACCTCGCGACGATTTATCGACAATAAGCAAAATGCTCCAAGTACTACAACGCGCTAGCCCTTTCCACTCTCGAGTAGAATACGCTACTCTTAGTACTTTTACCTATAAAGGTCACAAACGTCTATTAAAATCTTAAACACACGTTCCCATCTTTCTACGAAAATTGGCAAAGACCTCCCAACATGACGTAAAACTCCTCCTCTATCGAGGTCGGCTACCAAGCCAACCAGGGGGGGGGTTAACACGTCTAACCGGACGCGTACAATTCTACAACACAGTAATGCTACATAAGTCTACTGTAATACAACCCTAGGTAATTACAGTTCAGTTCTTCTCTTTATTAACCTTCTATGTGATTACTGTTCAATTCTTCATTCTTCAGCTTAAGTCAAAAGACATTGCCATAATACTAAGTATAGTTCCATATATAGTATACTTCACTATATATCCTAACAAACATGTAATTTCCAATTACAATAGAGGGACAAGATAATTACCTCGATAAGCCCAAAATTATCCAAGTTATAATGTCGATCCTGAGCAAGGTTTAGCTCCACTCCGAGCGCTCCAAACCACTCCAAACAACCCTTAGAAGTTCTAACCAACTTCTACTCACATACTTCAACCAACTATGAAGATTTCCTTAGGGTTTCGGTTTGAGACTAAAAGGACAAAAGGTAGTATTTCCGGACTCTACGCAAAGAGGTATCTTTGGAATACTACAAGGTACAAGGCTAAGGTATTTTGGGCATTATAACAATACTAGGGGAGTATTTCTATACCACAACCAGGGGTATTATACGAAAACAACTAGGCTAGGGGGTACCCTGGCCAGACCTCAAGGGAGGAAGACCTCACGCCAAAGGCCACTTTCGAGGGGAGAGGAGCTCTTGGGCGAGAGTCGACAAGAGGAGGAGGGATTCAAGACTTGGAAACATTTGTGGATGAATGAAGTCTTCACAAAGGGGGGGTATTTATAGCAAACCCAAATGCCAACCAATGGCCAAGATCAAGCCATGTGCAAGGCAAGTGTAAGGCCTTGATCAAGCCAAGTGCACCCTAACCCCTACTCCACAAAACATTGCACCAAACAAGCCACAAAACAAGGCCAAAACAAGGCACAAAACAAGGAACCAATAGGCACAAAACGTGAGCCAAAAAGATCAAGCCAAAAACGTGAACCATTCGTTCACTTGGACGCCCACTTGCTTCCAATGTGAGGGTGACACATGTCACCCTCCCGTTGGTCCAACATGTTTCGTCTCTCGGAAAAATCCGCAAAAATACAAAACGACATAGCCGGAATTTTCCCTACGAAAGCTGTGGAAACGTTTCGTCGGAAAACGACTCTAGTCGGCACTTGTGCCCAAATGTAACTTTGGCCAAGCCACCTAGGCGGGGGTGACACGTGTCACCCTCCTATTGGCCCTCAAAAACGTCTTTCGAAAAATAACCACAATGGCCAAAATCTCGAAAACAAAGTGGGCCCCACAAAACCGTAAATTTCTCCCGTGGGCCCCACGTGACCATTTCCGAAAATAAAATCTCAAAATTCTAATATAATCTATGAAGTCCAAATACCAAATCTGGGAATCCAATTCCCATTAACGAACCTTTTTCTTCACAAATAACCGGAAACTTTTCCGTCGAAAACTCACATCTTTCTTTCCTTTCAAAATTTCTGCCGTACACTCGTACGTACGTCCTCACATACATACCCTGCAACTACGGGGTATAACACTTGTATCACTTTACTACTTTAACACCGTACCACTCTCACATATGGAAGCCATGTCAAAAATCTGGGACACCTTCCCTCAGCATATAATATCACAGAAGCATGCTCGTGGAATACAACATCACCGTCAGCATGTAACAAGTATAATGTACCCTACCAGTACATTGTGCCTTTTTAACAAAGAGAGTGAACAATAATAAACTTTGCGATTTTTAAACAGAAACTTATGATGAACCTAGGGTCATCCTCCCGTAGTATCATTATGTAATCCTACTCCTGGACTATTTCACCCGCATAGGCCATATGGACCCGCATGAGGTAATTTTCTCGCATAGGCTGTATCCGCCCGCATAGGCCGCATTGACCCGCATGAGGTAATCTTCTCGCATAGGTTGTATCCGCCGCGTGGATTGTTTGACCGCATGAGCCCTACGGACTCGCATGAGGTAGCTTCCTCGCATCGTGGGGAGAAAATCCACGGAATATGCAAATGCAACAAGCCGGGGAATGACCCCGTAATGAATAATATATCACAGGCACAACCGGCTAACATAATCACGTAACATAAGTACAATCGACTATCATAATCACATAACATAACCACAACCGGCTATCATAATCTCATAACATAAGCACAACCGGCTATCATAATCACATAACATAAGCACAACCGACTATCATAATCTCATAACATAAGCACGCCGTCTATCATAATCTCATAACATAACCCGGCCTATGTGTAGGCTCTGTGTCTCATAACATAACATTTTAAACCGCCTTTTCACTTCTTCTTAAGTCGTTATAACAACTTCCCATAAAGCTATTATAACAACCTTTCCTTTTAGAGAACTTAAGTCACTTTTATTTCTTATCCCATTGGGGAAAACTAAACCCAAAAGTACTATGTACATACATACTTAAAAAGAATCATGCAACTCCTTTTCCTTAAATCAACAAACGTATACTTTTAAAACTCAAGTTACATACTCTTTTGGAATCATTCTTCTTAACTCTTGAAATAAATCAAGAAGCCATACTTTTTAAATCAAGTCATTCCTTCCTTTAAACATTAAATCCCATAACTTGAAAAAAATAAAGTCTCGTAACCTTTTAGGAAATCAAGGTTCATAGTCTTAAAACTTCATAACATAAATTCTTTAAAATCAATTCACTTACTTCAATTAAATCAAGTCACTTCTACCTTTAAGAATCAAGTCTCATAACTTGAAAAATAAAGTCTCATAACCTTTTAGGAAATCAACGTTCATAGTCTTAAAACTTCATAGCATAAATTCTTTAAAATCAATTCACTTACTTCAATTAAATCAAGTCACTTCTACCTTTAAGAATCAAGTCCCATAACTTGAAAAATAAAGTCTCATAATCTTTAAAGTAATTCGAGTTACTTATACTTTCATAATCAAGACTTATATATTTTCAAAATCAATTTACTACATACTTTCGAAATTCAAGTCTCACATACTTTCCAAATTAATACTTTTATGAGTCGTGAATAGGTTATACTCGTTTATAACGATATTTTCCATTGAGCCATGATCTAAAAAATGTAATACAATTTTGTCTCATCTTAGTGTCTATGCAGATGGAAGATTCTACTCATTTCAATGTAATTGATTACCGATACATTTTCATTAACGCTGCAATGACTTGTTCGGTCCTTTTTTTCATTAGTGAAGTAAGTTAGCAAGGCCAACTAGACTCCAATACTTCCTAACGACTCTTACCAACATCCCCCATAAGACTTGGTAAGAACTTAGGAATATTCTAGACATGCCTTTAGCATAAAATCAATAATAGGAATACTTCTTATGGCAAGGAAAGTATACTCAAGAACAAGTCATGTATACTCCTAACAACAAGGCAATTATACTTCAAATATCAAGGCAAGTATACTCCTACCAACAAGGCAAGTATACTTCAAATATCAAGGAAAGTATACTCCTAACAACAAGGCAAGTATACTTCAAATATCAAGGCAAGTATACTCCTAACAACAAGGCAAGTATACTTCAAATATCAAGGCAAGTATACTCCTAATAACAAGGCAAGTATACTTCAAATATCAAGGCAAGTATACCATAAAAATACTCATGTCTATAGAAAGAAGAAGTTCACATACCTCGTGACGACTAACCAATACGACAAGTAGCAAAATGCTCCAAAGTACTTCAACTTCATCGGCTATTCCTTAAGTCAAGTAGACTCTGCTACACGTAGTACTTCAACCTAAAATGGTCATAGTACTTCTATCAATATCATATACTATTGTAAGACTTATACCAAATAATTGCCCTCTAATTCTACGGAAAATCGGGCAGCACTTCCTTTATTTCTACGTACTTTTCCACCTTTTCTAAGGCCCGTATTCATCAACCAGTAAGCCACATTTAAGGCGCAAAAACCCAACAATTCAAAGGGGATTACACGCCTTAATAGGTTGAATCATCTCTAACTTATTCTTATGTATCAGTTCTGCCTCCACGGAAGGCGACCAGGGCCCAGAAGGGCAAGTCAGCAGTAGGAGTTGTTAGTGGGACACAGAGAGTTACTAGGGCTCAGGCGGTGCCTAAGGTTGTGGCCCAGGCGGCGAGTTGATTACCGACGAAGACTAGAGAGTCGAAAGCGATCGCAGACTGTGAGTTCGATACACGAGTCTCTCCCCTCACCGGCAGAGTATAGAGATTATAGAGAGCAGATCAGGTTATTGACCAGCATAGTGGCAGGGCAACACTGACATGAGCCGGTAGCGAACCCTAGGGCAGATAGTTTGAGGGTTCGATATTTTTTGGGTTGTGATCCGCCAGAGTTCTATGGGTCTAGACCTGAGTATGATCCTCAGGAGTTTATTAGGCAGATGCAGCGGACTATGCGGGTAATTAAGGCCTCGGAGGTCGAGTCAGTTGTACTAACTTCTTACCGGTTACGCGATGTTGCAGTGAACTGGTTCGAATCGTGGGAACTGTCCAGGGGCAAGGGTGCTCCTCCAGTTTTGTGGGACGAGTTCACAGAGGCCTTCCTTGATCACTTTTTGCCTCCTGAGATGAGGAGAGCCCGTGTGGATAGGTTCTTGACGCTGAGGCAGAATGGAAGGACCATCAGAGAGTATAACCTGGAGTTTGACTCATTGGATAGATATGCACACACTATTGTAGCTGACATGGCTGATAGAGTTCATCGCTATGTTATGGGGCTAGACCGCTATATGATCACTGCATGCCTGGGAGTGGCCCTTCAGCCAGGTATGGATATTTCCAGGATGCAGGCATACGCACAGGGTATTGAAGACACAGAGAGAGAGAGGACCAGCCAGACCAAGGCCAGCCCAAGAGGCCGGGCATGTGGTTTCGTGGTAACTTCGAGGCGACAACCTCGATCGGGCTAGGTCTACATTTCAGCTGGCACAGAGTGCTCCTTCCCCGTTTTATGGCAGGAGGTTTAATCAGCCGGGTTTTTCGCGAGTCGGTCAGAGATCTAGAGTTTCGGATTCACATGTGCACATGGGTTCTAGGTAGTCGGGACCACTCTTCCCTCAGTGTTCACAGTGTGGTCGGCATCACCATGGGGAATGTCGTCGTACTACTGGTGCATGTTTTACCTGTGGCCGTCAGGTCCATATGATGGGGGATTGTCCTAGTCGGAGGGTTACAAGTGGGATGACTCAGCCTGCTGGATCAGTTGTCGGTTCTTGACCTTCCGTAGCTATGCGCCCTGCAGGGCAGGATTACGAACAAGAGCGATAAAAGGGGAAATGAAGCGATAGTTACATGTATATCTTTGACTCCTTAGAGACTTGTATGTATTGATAAGAGTTTTGTATGTTTAAGTGTTATGTACGGGTAATATTGAGTTTTGTGATTAAGACAACCTGGTTATGTGGTAATGTAAGTTGGGGCATAGAATATTAAGGACCTTAGAATATTGATAACCGTAGAGACCTTAGATGTACAAGGCCTTCTCGGGTAGCAAGGTTTATTTCAGGCTAAGAATGATAATTAAGTGCGAGGATGGGCCAGGTGTGGCATATGTGATTATGTTGGATGTAGTTAAGGGGGACTATGCGATATCCGTTTAGATTGAACCTCGAAAGAACATTCGGGGACGAATGTTTCTAAGGGGGGAGGGGGGAGAATGTTACACCCCGTAATTCCAGGACATGTTTAAGAGAATGTACGTGAGGAATCAGGACTTAAAAATTTGAACGAAATAAGGAGTTGTTATTCTTAAGGAAATGCTACCCAATTTTCTGTAGAATAAGTGACCTTACACTTAGTATGATTCTACCTTAAAAAGGCTAGGAATTGATAGATGTATTATGATTATTATAGGTTAAAGTACTACGTATAGCGTATTCTACTTGAAGGGTGGAATAGATATTAAGGTTGAAGTACTTTGGAGCATTTTGCAACTTGTCGCTAGTCGTCGCGAGGTATGTGAACCTCTTCTTTCTTTTGGCATGATCCTACGTATGAAATAGTCATGTGATATTATTTCATGATTCCTTCTACTCTTAGAAGTTAAGAAGTATTCACGTTGTTGATTCTAAGTTAAAGGTATGTTTAAGTTATCCTATGTCCTTACCAAGTCTTATGAGAGATGTTGGTAAGAATGGTTAGGAAGTTATGAGGTTTGATTTAAAGCTATGTGCCTTGATTTATATGAAGTAAGTAAGTTGATTTTATATTTAAATATGACTTGAATTTATAATTGAAAAGGGACTTGTTTTTATAAGTGAAAGTTATATGATTTTAAAGAGTATATGATACAAGGTTTTAAGACTATAAGCCTTGATTTTATAAGTGGAAATGACTTGATTTAAAAAGCATGACATCTTAATTATTTCAAAAGTTAAGAAGATTAATGTCACGACCCGTTCCGGGGCCCGTGACTGGTACCGTACCGGGGCACCCAAGTAGTCATATATCAGAGTAACCAGCGGAAATATTAAACAAGACAGAAACATAGTAAAATGTAAATGGGCTTTATCCGATGAAAAGCTTGCTTCTTCAAGATAATATATATAACTCAAGTTTTGCGCTACATCCCAACTGCATAATAGTACTACTGCACTTCTAAGGAAGTAATAACTATGGCGGATGGGGCCCGCCATACCCGATCTGTATAAAACTACCTACAATACAGTGGAGATCATACCAAAAGTAGAGCCTCGGAGAAGATGGAGCTCACGATACCAATGCAAAGAGATCCTAAGGATGTGGATCTAGCACTGCTGCCCTTACTGCGGCATGAACGCACTTCGGCGAGGTCGCATAACAGTACTAAGTATGCGAAATCGTAAAGTACTTAAATGAAAACATATCATTTTTAAAACGATTACAAATATGTGTGAAACAACCAGAAACCGCACATAGTGCCACATCACAAACAAGAGCAACAATAGGTAAACCGTAATAGGTCTTGTCTAGGCCGCGAATGATCAAACAGGCCACTCGCCACATCATCATTCTCGCTAGCCTAATCTCGACTCCCGAGTCCGCATAGGCCACTCACGGGCCCGCATGAGGTATAACCCGCATCGAGGTGGCTACCTCAAGATCGCCCCGACTCGTTGTCCGCATGGCCACATGCACCGCATGAGGCATAACCCCGCATACTAACTCGAACTCTTAGCTCGCATAGGCCCCTCGACCCGCATGAGGTATTCTCGAATCACGGTCCTGCATCACCGAGTCTACCACGCGTCGGAGGGCGCTTAACCCCAGATCATCTCAAGAGGTGAGTGATATAGTACTAACACAACACTTATAGTTCAAACAACATAAGCATAAGTAAGATCGACCTCTTTACACAAGTTGTTACAAGATACTAACACATAGGGTCACAATATGTCTACTCACCAAAACCATCTTATTATACCTTTGAAATCAATACAAGTCTTTTATCAAACACATAAGTAAATCGTTCTTTTTATAAAGCTTAAGCCGTTATACTTAACTTCCCATAAAGCTAGTATAACCCTTAAGCTTCTTGTTTTAAAAAACAACTATTCTTCTTCTTTCAAAATCGTGTTATAATTCTTTTGAAAGACTTTTAAGATCTTTATTATTCGTGCTAAGTCGCAAGACATTGCCGTAAGTATTATTCAGCTTAAGTCGAAAGACATTGCCGTAGTTATTATTCGATTAACACATGTACGCTCACCGTACTATATATATATTTAAAATATCATGCTTTAGGAAGAATCACATACCTTCTACAAAAACCTTCTCGCCAAGTTGAATATGTCGCACGCAGAATCGACCTATAATAGTCATGACATCTATCAAAGTCTAGACTACTCAAAGTCATTCTAAACAGAGGGTTCACAATTCTACGGAAAGTCGGGCAACACAACCCTACCGTGAGTTATATGAGTTCACTGTAAACAAATTCTATGCGATCTGATTCAATTCTATTCTCAGAATATTCGCCTAAGTATTTATACTTATTCTTATACTTCTACAAAGATATATTCTCTAATTATAAAAGAAGGTAAGTTTATTTACCCTGTAAGCCCAATAATATCCAAGATAAAAGTCATACTGAGCAAGGTTTAGCTCCTAAGTTTAACGCCCGATAGTTCCATAAACCTTAGAAGTTCTTCACAACTTCTACTAAGGACTAAGGGATTTGGGCTAGGTATTTTGGGCATTATAACAATACTAGAAGGCAACTTTTCTACCAAGGAGTGGGTAGATTTCGCCAGGCTGGGGATAAGCCTCGCCAAGGGTCACTTAGGCTAGAGGGAAGAGGGCTTGGACGAAATGGCTAACAAGGGAGAAGGAGGATTTTCAAGACTTGAAAGTAATTTGTGGATGAAGAACTCTTCATCTTGGGGGGTATTTATAGGTCAAGGATGGCCAACCAATGGCCAAGATTTAGCCAAGTGCTAGGCAAGTGTAAGGTCAAGATTAGGCAAGTGTACCTAGCCAACTTGCACACAAAATATCTTACCAACTACTTGACCAAGTTGGCAACCCAATCGCCATATGAACGCCTCACATCCATCAATCGGAGGGTGACAGTGTCGCCTCCCGCTCGTCCAAAATGTTTCGTTTCTAAAAATTCGCAAAATTTAGAAATGGCATAGCCGATTTTACCCTACGAAAGCCGTGGAAACGCTTCGCCGGAAAACTATTCGCTTGTGAGTTGTGCCCAAAAATCGCCCAAGGCCTAACTTTAAGACCAAACTTTTTGACGTATTCCTTTACGACATACTGGAAATACGTATAACATTCTCCTCCTTAGAAACATTCGTCCGAATGTTCCTTCCCAAGACAGATAACGATAAGGTTCTTCAAAACTTAAATAGCTTGCAAAAAGCCACACACGCCATAAACAATACTTAGCATAAACGATAATGAAGATTTACAAGTAGGAAAGTGAATTACCCGGAGGTGGGAATAGGTGAGGATACTTCGCCTCATGTCCTCGCCGGCTTCCCACGCCATCTCTCCCCGAGCTCGTTCCGCCACAAGACTTTGACGGAAGCCACGCCCTTCGTCCGCAGACGCTTAACTCCGACGATCGACATCGCCATGGGAATCTCGCCATACGATAACCCCACACCGACATCGCCAATCGGATGTACTTAGATGGATCCCGATACATCTCCTCAAAGATAGAAACGTGAAACACCGATGCACCGCTTCCAGATCGGACGGCAGATTCAACTCATAGGCAACCTTGCCTACCTCATGCGGACAATCAAACGCCCAATGTACCTTGGGCCGAGTTTCTTCTTCCCAATCTCATCACACCCTTCACGGGTGACACCTTCAGAAAACCCAATCATCAATCGCGAACCTGCATGTCGACGACGATGATCCGTGATACGATTGGCCGACTCGAGCCATTAATAGACGCCTGGATAAGCTTCACCTTATCCATCGCTCGCGCACCAACTGTCCCACTAGCCGCACTCGCCCACATCGAACCAACCTATAGGCGATCCGCACTTCCTCCCATACAAGGCCTCATAAGGCGCCATCCGAATATCGGAGTGGTAGCTATTATTATACGCGAACTCAATTAGAGGCAAATGATCCTCCCAACTACCATCGGTCAATAACAGCTCGCAGATATCTCAAGAGTCCGGATAGCGCTCGCTCGTCCGTCTGCTCAGGATGAAATGCAAGACTGTGCTCACCAAGGCCCCTAAACCTCCGGAAGGACCTCTGCTGGCCGAACCGCTCCTCGTTCGATATGATCAAGAGGACTCCATGCACCGACGATCTCTGATGTAAGTCCGCATAATCCTCACTAAAAGTCGCCCCGACGGAAGAAAGTGGTTGATTTCACACCACGACGATAACCCAAATAGAATCATGTCTCTCCGAGTGCGAGGTAATCTCGTGATGAAGTCCATGTTGATTACCTCCCACTTCCGTGTCGGGATCTCTATCGTCAGAATAAACCACCGTGTCCTCGTGCTCTACCTTCACTGGCCGACAACACGCATCGAGCTACGAACTCGCAACGCCCTCTTGAAGCCATCCCACCAATACACGATCTAAGGTCGTGGTACATCTTGGGAGACCGATGGATAGAGTAACGCTACCGTGTGCTTCCCAAGAACTCACGCCAAGTCTCAAACATCCGGAACACACAACTCGCCTCAAACCTTAGCACCCCATCGTGCTACTCAAAAGGACCTTGCCCTCACGAAGAGTCAGATCACGATATCGAATCAAAGCCGATCCTCGAATCGCTGCTCTTCACCTCCTCGACGATGGAAGACTCGCAACCTCACGAACTCTAACCCCACCGCTATCGGAATCAATCAAACGGACACCAAGGCTCGCTAACCTGCAAATCACGAACCATGTCCTTCTCTAGCTGCACATCCGATAGGCTCCCATCGACCTACGACTAAGAGCATCCGCCACAACATTGGCCTTCCCCGTGGTACAGATATCAACATCGTAATCCTTAAGCAACTCTAACCACCGCCTTCGCCGTAAGTTCACCTCCTCTCGTCAAGATATACCGAGGCTCTTGTGGTCCGTATAAATATCCACGGAACCCCATATAAATAGTGCCTCCAGATCTTCAAAGCGTGAATCATCACGCCAATTCCAAATCACGCGGGGGGTAGTTCCTCTCGTGTTTCTTAAGCCGGGATGCGTGACGCTATAACTCTACCATGCCGCATCAACACACATCCCAGCCCGATGCTCGACGATCACAATACACAACATAACCGTCGACCTCCGAAGAGTAAGAACGGGCGGCCGCCTTCTTTCAAAGAATCGAAACCCCGCCACAAGCATCACCCATCAAAACTTGGCCGCTTTCGAGTCACTCGTCAATGGTGCAGATAGAAGCAAACTTCTCCACGAACCGATAATATCTCGCGAGGCCCGTAAATCGCGAACCTCTTCGAGTAGTAGGTTCAGGCCAAGTCCCGATCGGCTTCGATCTTGTCAGATCCACTCGAATGCCACGCCCGACAATATGCCCGAGAAACGCCTATCAAGTCAACCAAAACTCACATTTGGAAAACTTGGCATAATCGCTGATCCCGAGAATCACAAGACCTCAAATGCTCCGCATGCTTCCTCGCCTCGGCGAATAAACCAAGATATCATCAATGAACACTATTACAAACGTGTCCAAAATGGTTTGAACACTCTCATCAAATCCATGAATCACGAGCATTGGTCAACCCAAAAGACATGACTCAACTCATAATGCCCGCACGTCCCGAATGCGAATTCTAGGGACATCCACCTCTCTCGACTCGCACTGATGATAGCCCACCAGATCAATCTTGAAAACATCTCGCGCTCGCAATCGTCGAACAAATCATCAATCTCGGGAAGGGGTATTCGTTTAATGGTCACCTTGTTCAGCTGCCTGTAGTCAACACACATGCGCAGCGTCCCGTCCTTCTTCTTCACGAACAATACCGGCGCTCCCCAGGGTGAAACACTAGGCCTAATGAAGCCCTTCTCCAAAGAAATCCCTAAGCCGATCCTTCAACCTCTCAACTCGCGGTGCCATTCTCAGATGGCGGAATGGAAATAGGCCGAGTGTCTGGCAATATTTCTATACAAAACTCAATCTCCCTCTCATGAGGGATACCCGGGAGGTCGTCTGGAAACACGTCTGGGAACTCTCTGACTACTGACCGATCAAAACTGCACCGCACCAATTCTCGATCAAACACCTTAACGAGATGGTAGATATACCTCTTCTCGCACTATCTTCCTAAAGCGAGGTAGGAAATAAACCTACCCCTGGCGATACCGTGCTTCTCCCACTCAACAACCGGCCTCGTGAAATCGAAACTGCATTACTCTCTCTCGCAGCCTACATTGGCGTGAAGAAGCTAGCCAATCCATCCCCATAATCACGCTGGTCAATCATCTCCAACTCTATCAAGTCGCCAGGTCCGACGATCGTGAATGGTCACAGTGACAAGCTCTATATACCCGCCGAGCTACCACCGAATCACCCATCGCGTAGCTACCGAAAGTGGTGCATGGACTCGTGCTCTACCCTATCCTACTAGCAACAAGTGGAGATATATAGACAGAGTAGTAACCCGATCTATCAAAGCATAAACATCAAACCCAGAACCGAGCAAGGTACCGTGACGACATCGTGAGGCCTCGATCCCGCTTACCGACAAAGCATAAATGCGGCTCGAGGACCGCTAGAATCGACCCGAGCCACGCACTCGCCACACCGGCCGACCCACGTACCTCGCCCGGCGAGTAATCAGAGAGATGATGAAGCCGCAACAGAACCTCAAGGTCGAGCCCTACCACTGGCCACGCCTGGCCGACAAGCCTCAGTGACCGCTGGCCACAATCAGAATAAGCTCCAAAAATGCACCACACTTCCTGCATGGGATCTACCAGACGGCCACACCGTGGTGGTCCCGATCGCCAAGCACTCGCTACTCGACGCCTCAAGCCCTGGGCCTCGTCCGCCGAATACTCGCCGTGGCCGAGGACGGTGCAGAGTGCTCGAGCCGGCCGTGGTACCCAGATCGCCGCCGAGGCCGCCACCACGATAGCCACCGTAAGACCTCCCGCCCCGCCTTCTTCTCGCTGTCGCCCACTCGACCTACGCGCTCTCGCATCCAAGCGGCGTGAGCTCGCATACGGTAATGCCCATACCCGGCCGAGAGAAACACCCGCACATGACTCGCCATATAATCATCTAGCCCGCGACGAGCGTGCACCCTATCCTCCATATCTCGCTACCAATGCTGGACATATCGAGCCAACGAATCAAACTCGACATTGTACTCCCCGACAAGGCCCTTCTCGCCTCAAGCAGAAAAATCTATCACCGCGCCTCTCATCCGCGAGGCAAGAAGTGAGCGAGGAAAGCCTCGAACTCATCCCAAGAGCCGGGACGCGCTCTCCCGATAACTCCCATGAATCAAACCAATCGATCAGTATCACGCACCGATGCGAACCGGGCGTCACAGACTCTCTCGAGGCCTTGATCACCCGCATGATCCTTCCGGCCGACGATTTGACGAACTCATGATCATCCTCCGCCTCGACCTGTGAAACTCGGCTACAACTCAAGAAATCTCGTAGTCTCAAACTATCGCCTCGTGTACCACGGGCGCGATCGAGCTGAGCTGAACTGAATCGCCAGATTCAAATTTCTCTCGATTCGCCACAACTCTAGCCAATAGTCAAGCATCTCTCAGACTCCTAACCTCCGCCCATGCCGTGGGAAAGCGAGCGTGGGTACCGTGGTCTCGCTGGGCCGGGCGGCGCCATAGAACTCGCTGCCTCGTATAGACTGGCTCAGCCTCGTGACTGGGTGTCTCGCTAGCGCCTCGATCGCCTTGCCCTTCGGGCCCGGTCATTTTACGCGAGGCATAATCATATAGAAAGGAATACGTTAGAGGGGTCCAACCTATAACATGCCTTCAAAGCACGATCTCGTGAATGAGAAGAATGGAAACCAATCCTAAATATCCTATAGCCTCCTCGACATTGGTGGTGCACAACACACCGATAATCAAGACTTACTAGATACGGTCATAGACACTTTCCGAGGATTAATCGCTTCGATACTACTTTTGTCACGACTGCCGGGCCCGTGATCGTACCTACGGGCACCTAAGTAGTCATATATCGCAGTAACCAGAAATATTAAACAAGACAGAAACATAGTAAAAATGTAAACAATTTATCTCGATGAAAAGCTTGCTCTTCAAGCATAATATATATAACTCAAGTTTCAGCTACATCCCAACTGCATAATAGTACTACGCACTTCTGGAAGTAAACAACTATGGCGGACAGTGCCCCGCCATACCGATCAGACATAAAACTACCTACAATACAGGAGATCATACCAAAAGTAGAGCCTCCTAGAAGATGGAGCTCGACACCAATGCAAAGAGATCCTAAGGACGTGGATCTAGCACTGGCTGCTCTTACCGCGCATGAACGCAGCTTCAAGGAGGTCAGCATAACAGTACTAAGTATGCTAAATCAGAAGTACTTAAATGAAAACATATCATTTTAAAACCACCATAAATACATGAAACAACCAAGAAACCGCACATAGTGCCACATCACAAACAAGAGCAACAATAGGTAAATCAGAATAGGTCTTGTCTAGGCCGCGAATGATCAAACAGGCCACTCGCCACATCATCATTCTCGCTAGCCTAACTCGACTCCCTGAGTCCGTGATAGGCCATTCACGGGCCCGCATGAGGTATAACCTCGCATCGAGGGTAGCTACTCCTGGCATCGCCCCGACTCGCTGTCCGCATGGCCACATGCATCGCACAGGCATAACCCCGCATACTAACTCGAACTCTCGTAGCCCGCATAGGCCCTCGACCCGCATGAGGTATTCTCGAATCACGGTCCTGCATCGCTCGAGTCTACCCCGTGACGGAGGGCCTTAACCCCAGATCATCTCAAGAGGCGAGTGATATAGTATTAACACAACAGCTTATAGTTCAAACAACATAAGCATAAGTAAGATCGACTCTTTACACAAGCTGCTAAAGATACTAAATACATAGGGTCACACATGTCTACTCACCAAAACCATCTTATTATACCTTTCAGAAATCAATACAAGTCTTTTATCAAACACATAAGTAAACTGTTCCTTTTTATAAAGCTTAAGCCGTTATACTTAACTTCCCATAAAGCTAGTATAACCCTTAAGTGTTATACCCCGTATTTCCAGAGTAGGTACGTAAGGGAATACGTACGAAAGTCTTGCCTTAAAGATAAGCCTTGAACGTTTTTTTTTAGGCACAACTCACAAAACGAATAGTTTTCCGACTAAACGCTTCCACTTTCGTAGGTAAATTCCGCCATGCCATTTCTAATTTTTGCGATTTTTCCGAGAGACTAAACATTTTGACCAACGGAGGGCGACACTTGGCACCTCCAATCAGGACTTGAAATCGTCCATTTGGACGATTTGAAGAAGTGTGGCACGTTTTGGTGCCTTGTTCAAAGTCAAGGAGTTGGTAGGATATTTGTGTATAGTTAATCCTCACCCTACACTTGCCTTGCACTTGTCTAAATCTCGCTATTGGTTGGCCACTTCTGACCTATAAATACCCCTTAAGACGAAGAGTTCTTCATCCACAAATTACTTTCCAAAGTCTTGAAAATCCTCCCTCCTCCCTTGTTAGCCAATTCGCCCAAAGCCCTCTTCCCCTCTAGCCTAAGTGGCCTTGGCCGAATACCCCCTAGCCTAGCAAAAATCTACCCTCCCTTGGTAGAAAAGTTATCTTCAGTATTGTTATAATGCCCAAAATACCCTAGCCCAAATACCTTAGTACTTAGTAGAAGTTGGAAGAACTTCTAAGGTTCTTGAGCATACAACTTAGAGCAAAACCTTGCTCAAAAGCGCGACTTTTCTAGGATATTATCGGGCTTACCGAGGTAATAATCCTAACCTCTTTGAATTGTAGAATACTTATCGTTATAGTATAAGAATAAGTATAAATACTTAGAAGTATATCACGTAATGTAATCAAGTATTAATCACTTGTATGGTTTAAAAGAGGAATAATCAAACTCAGATTTACATAGGACTGCTTTCACATGAGACTTATATAGCTCACCTGCAGGAAGTGTCGCTCGACTTACCGTAGAATTATGAACCCTGCTTAGAATGACCTTCAGAGTAGGCTTTAATAGATATCCGTGACTATTATAGGTCACTTCGCGACATATTCAACTCGCAGGTGGTTTTCAATGGTAAGGTATGTGATTCTTCCTAAAGCATGATATTTTACAATATAACTACGGCAATGTCTTTGACTTAAGCCGAATAATACTTACAGAATGCCTCACGCTTAAGCTCGACAATACTTACTGAACGCCTCACGCTTAAGCTCGAATAAAACTTACTAAGAATGCCTCACGCTTAAGCCCAATGATAAAGAATCAAAACACTTCAAAAGACTATCAATCATATAAATGTAAGAGAACTAATTGGTTTTTAAAATGTAAGCTTAAGAGTTATACTAGCTTTACGGGAAGTGAGTATAACCACTTAAGTTTTATAAAAGAAACAGTTTGCCTATGTGTTTATAACAGACTTGTATTGTGAAAAGAATAAAGATGGTTTGATCAATAGACATGATATGTCGCATGTGTGTTAGTATCTTGTAACGCTTGTATAAAGTAGTATCCTTATCAGGCTTATGTTGTTTAAAGATGTTGTTATGTTAGTATACTATCACCATCTCGACGATACCGGGTTAAGCCGCCTCCGACGCGGGTAGACTCAGCGTCCGGGACCATGATTCGAGAATACCTACGCGGTCCAGGGGGCCGGCGCGAGCTACGAGTTCCGTGTTAGTATGCGGGTTATACTCACGCGGTCAGGCACATGCGACAGCGAGTCCAGGACGACGCCGAGGAGAAGCACCGACGCGGGTTTTACCTCACGCGCCCACGCGAGTGGCCTATGCGCGACCGAGTCCGTGATTAGGCTTGCATCGACGATGGGGGCGAGTGGCCCTGCTTCGATCATTCGCAATCAGACAAGACTCATTACGCTTACCTATCGTTGCTCTTGCAGGATGGCACTATGCGCGCTTTCTCGGTTGTTTCATCCATATTTGTAAACCGGTTTTAAAATAATATGTTTCATTTAAGTACTTTACGCTGCATACTTAGTACCATTTGCATCGACTTCCTTCGGGCTGTGCTCATGCCGCAGGCGGCAAAGCAGTGCTAGATCCGCATTCTTAGGATCTCTACGTTGCGCTGAGCTCCATCTCTTCCGAGGCTCTACTTTTGCATCTCCTGGTAGATAGTTTTGTATAGCCAGGTATGGCGGGCCCCGTCCCGCCATAGTTGTATATTTCAGAGGTCTCAGTAGTCATGTTGTACAAAGGTTTGATGTAATCGCTGAACTATGATTATATATATACGCCGAAGGCGTGTTTTCTCACATAAACCGTGGTCTTACTTTATAAACTGCTTTCATGTCTTGCTTTATATTTCACGATTACTGATGATGACTACTGGGTGCCCCTAAGGCACCACCACGCCCCGCACGTCGTGACAAAAGTGGTATCGTGAGCGCTTAATCTCGGAAAGTGTCTACGCATCGTATCTAGTAGAGTCTGATTATCTGCGTTGTGCACCACGCCAATAATCGTGAGGCTATAGGATATTTAGGATCGGTTTCATTCTTCTCATTCCGAGATCGCGCTTAGAGTCGTTATAGTCGACCCTCTAACGATTCCTTTCCTTTCCTCGTAATGCTTATGCTCCACGAAGGCAACCCGCCCGTATGGCAAGGCAGGCGAGGAGTCGCTAGCAGACACCCAGAGTCACGAGGGCTCGTGCCCGCCTATACCGAGACGGCGAAGTTCTATGACGCCGCCAAATCAAAGAGACCACAAGCACCCACACCTCCGCCCCACACCGGGCGAGGAGTTAGGGTACAAGGAGATGGCCCAGCCTTTTGGCAAAGTCAGGCCCGACACGAGGAGAGATTGACGCGGCAGCCCAGCCCACCCACCCTGCATTCGCTGCTCACCCGAGGCAGAGTTCGAGGCTACGAGACTTCGAGTCAGAGCCCACGGAGTTTTACGGGTCGAGGCCGAGGATGATCCGCAGGAGTTCATCCGCCGCCTTCAGAGGATTTCGAGAGTGATCGTATGCCGAGACCGAGTCCGTGATCTTTGGTTCACATAGCCGCGTGATACCGCAATGATTGGTTTGATTCACTGAGTTATCCCGCGGAGAGCACGCGCCCGCCTACTGGGATGAGTTCTCGCAGGCTTTCTCACTCACTTCTTGCCTCCACAGACGGCGAGGCGCGGCCGATAGATTTTTACCGGCCGAGGCAGAGGACGACCGTCGTGGAGTACAATGTCGAGTTTGATTCTTTGGCTCGATATGTCCCAAAGATTGCAGCAGATATGCGAGGATAGGTGCACCGCTATGTCACCGGCCAGACGACTATACGGCCGAAGTCGTGGCGGGGTTTTCCACCGTACGGACATTACCCGACGCAGCTCACGCCTGACGCGGCGAGCGCCGAGGTCGCAGTGACGTGCAGCAGCAGAAGAGGCCGTGACGGAGGGCCTTCCGTAGTTATCGTGGGCGGGCGCCTCGCAGTTAGCCTAGATTCGCACCACGCCACCAGAGCACTCCCGCACCGCCCTCAAGACAAACAGTTTTCGAGGCGCACGGCCCTGAGCTTCGTGACGCCCGCAGTAGCAGAGGTATCGCCGACGACCACCCCGGGTGGCCGACGCGGGGATCCCATTACGGAAGTGTGGTACTACTTATGGATCTTGTTACGCCAGGCCGCAGGTCACTTTGCAGGGACTGTCTGACCGGGGCACACGTGGTAGGCCCACCTTCAGTTCTGTGGCCGCTTCATCATCTCCTACGCTTACTCGCCCGAGGCGTGGTGCCTGGGCGGTCGCCAGGTCGCGGCAGGTCGTGCTCGTCCCGCTTCTAGCGGTCCTCGTAACCGCATATATGCTTTGTCCACCGACAGATCGTGAGGCCTCACCGATGTCGCTGCTGTACCTTATCGGGCTCGGGTTTGATGTTTATGCCTTGATAGATCCGGTTCTACTGGCCCTATATATCCCCTTGTCGCTAGTAGGATAGGGATAGAGCCCGAGTCCATAGACCTTTCGAGGTAGCTACGCCAGCCGGGTGATTCGGTAGCTCTACGTATATGAGCTTGTCCCGTGACTATTTACACCGTTTGACTCAGCCGACTTGACAGAGTCGAGATGATTGACTTCGACGTGATTACGGGACGGATTGCCAGCCTCGCTATGCCAACGTAGATCGCAGAGAGAGAGTAGTACGGCCCAGCTTCGGCGAGCTGGCATTGTCGAGTGGGAGGAGCACCAGACGCTGGCGGTAGGTTTATTTCCTACCTCAAGGCTAGGAAGATGGTGCGGGCGGTACATCTACCATCTAGTTCGAGTGTTTGATATCGAGGTCGCGTACCAGATTTTCCGCCTCGTAGTCACGAGTTCCCGACGTGTTCCTGCACGACCTCCGCATCCTCCCGAGAGGAGATTGAGTTTTGTATTGACATATTGCAGATACTCGCCTATTTCCATTCCGCCATACGTAATGGCACTCGCCGAAGCCGAGAGAGCCAAGGATCACTTAGGGATTTGCTAGAAAAGCGGCTTCATTAGGCCCAAGGTTTCTCCCTGGGGGCGCCAGATTGTTCGCGAAGTTATGACGACGCCGCGCACGTGTGTTGATTACAGCAATGAACAAGGTGACCATTAAGAATGTATACCCTTCCTGTGATTGATGATTTGTTCGACCAGCTGGCGCGAGATGTTTCTCCAAGATTGATCCGCTCGCTATCATCGTTCGCGTAGAGGCTGATGTCCCTAGATCGCATTCAGACCTTGACGCATTACGAAGTTCGTGGTCATGTCTTTGGTTGACCAATGCTCCGCAGATTCATGGATTTGATGAACCGAGTGTTCAAACCATTTTGACACGCTTGTGATAGTGTTCATCGATGATATTCGTTTATTCTCGCCAGAGCGAGTACGCGAGCATTCGGCGATCAGGCCGGCGCTTCCAGATCAGCAGAACAGACGCCAAGTTTTCCAAACGTGAGTTTGGCCGACTTCGGCGCTGGGCATATTGTCGGGCCGACGGCATTCGAGTGGATACGCCAAGATCGAGGCAATGACTTGGCCTAGACCTACTACTCCGGCTGCAGGTTCGCAGCTTCGGGCCTCGCAGGATATTATCGCGTTCGTGGAGAAGTTTGCTTTATCTTCGCACCATTGACTAGGGCCGACTCGTGGCGCAAGTTTCGTGGATCGATGTCAGAGCGTGGTTTCCAGCTGAAAGAGAGACCGACGACCGCTTCGCTTTACTTTTCCGCAGGGTCCAGATGGTTATGTCGTGGTATTGTGACGCCGCATCGGGTTGGGACGCGTGTTGACGCAAAGATGGCAGAGTTATAGCATACGATCCCGACACCAAGAAACACGAGAGAACTACCCCACCCATGATTCGAGTCGCAAGTGATTCACGCCAAGATCCTGAGGCACTATTTGTATGGGGTTCACGTGGATATTTATACGCACCACAAGAGCTCCAAGATATCTTCACCAGAGGAGTCGAACTTACGCATGCAGACGGTTAGAGTTGCTTAAGGATTACGATGTTGATATCCTATACCACCCAAGGCCAACGTCAGGCGTACGCCTTAGTCGTAGGTCGACGGGAGCCCATCGGATGCGCAGCAACAGAGAGGAGGGACATGGTTCGTGATTTGCATCGCTTAGCGAGCCTCGTGTCCGCTTGATTGATTCTCGATAGCAAGGGGTTGAGTTCGCGAGGTTGCCGAAGTCTTCCATCGCCGGCGAGGCGAAGAGGCAACAGCTCGAGGATCCGCTTTGATTCGACATCGTGATACGCCTCTTCGTGAGGCGCGGTCCTGAGGTAGCACCACGGGTGCTAAGGTTTGAGGCGATCAGGTGTTCCAGATGTTTCAGACTTCTGCACAGAGGTTCTCGGGAAGCACACAAATACAAGCATTTATCCATCCGGTCACTCAAGATGTACCACGACCTTAGATCCGTATTGCGGATGGCTCAAGAGGACGCTGCAGAGTTCGTAGCTCGCCCGTGGTTGTCGCAGCGAAGGCAGAGCACCGCAGGCCCGTGGTTTGTTACGCATTTATCGAGATCCCGACCGAAGCCGGAGGTAATCAACACGACTTCATCACAGGATTACCTCGCACTCGCAGGAGACATGATTCTATATGGGTTATCGCCGACAGTCGACTAAATCAGCCCACTTTCTTCCCGTCCGACGACTTTTTCTACCGAGGATTATGCCGTACTTTACATCCGAGAGATCGCCATCGCATGGAGTCCCTACTTCGATCATATCGCATGCAGGAGCCTGGGCCACGCTAACTCGAGGTCCTTCCGCAGGGGTTTAGGACGCAGTGAGTTCGAGTAACGTGATTTCATCCACGCATGCATCGACAGCAGAGCGCACTATCCGCACTTCGAGGATATGCCGCGAGCCCGTGTTATCGACTTTAGTGGTACTGGAGGATCATTTGCCTCTAGTTGAGTTCGCATATAATAATAGCTACCACCCAAAGATTCGACGGCGCCTTACGAGGCCTTGTATGGAGGAAGTGCAGATCGCCTATAGGTTGGTTCGATGTGGGCGAGGACTAGTGGGACCAGATTTGGTACAAAGCAGCAGCCGGATAAGCGGCTTATCCGAGCCGCTATCGATACCGTAGTCGATGGTCGACGCAGATCATCGCCGCAGATCTTGAGTTCGAGGTTCATGATTGGGTTTTGAAGGTGTCACCCACGGCGGTGTGACGAGATTCGGAAGAGGTAAGCTCACCAAGGTACATCGGGCCGCTTCAGATTGTCCGCAGGTAGGCAAGGTTGCCTACGAGTTGATCTCGCGTCCGACCGGAGGCAAAGGCATCCGTGTTTCACGATCTACGCCGGCGGAGATGTATCGGATCCATCTAGTGGTGCACCCGATCGACGATGTCCAGTGACCGAGGGGTTATCGATGAGGAGATTCCCATAGCGATAGTCGATCGTCGTTAGGCGTTCATGACGAAGGACGCGGCTTCCACAAAGTCTTGTGGCGAACGAGCCAGGAGGAGATGACGTGGAAGCCGAGGAGGACATGAGGCAGGTACCTCACCTATTTCCCACACCTCCGTAATTCACTTTCCTACTTGTAAATTTTCGCTATCGCTTACCTAAGTGTCGCTCCGCCGCGCGTGGCATTTACAATCGCTTAAGCTTCTTCGATAATCGTTTGGGAAGGAACATTCGACGAATGTTTCTGGGCGAGGGGAGAATGTTATACCGTATTTCCAGTAGGCACGTAAGGGAATACGACGAAAGTCTTGCCTAAAGATAAGCCTCGAACGCTTTTTTTAGGCACAACTCACAAAACGAATAGTTTTCCGACTAAACGCTTCCACAGCTTTCGTAGGTAAATTCCGCTATGCCATTTCTAATTTTTATGATTTTTCCGAGAGACGTAAACATTTTGGACCAACGGAGGGCTTACACTTGGCACCTCCAATTAGGACTTGAAATCGCCCATTCGGACGATTTGAAGAAGTGCGGCACGTTTTTGGTGCCTTGTTCAAAGTCGGAGTTGGTAGGATATTTGTGTATAGTTAATCCTCACCCTACACTTGCCTTGCACTTGTCTAAATCTTGGCCATTGGTTGGCCACTTCTGACCTATAAATACTTCTTAAGACGAAGAGTTCTTCATCCACAAATTACTTTCCAAGTCTTGAAAATCCTCCCTCCTCCCTTGTTAGCCAATCTGGCCCAAAGCCCTCTTCCCCTCTAGCCTAAGTGGCCTTGGCCGAATACTCCCTAGCCTAGCAAAAATCTACCCTCCCTTGGTAGAAAAGTTATCTTCTTGTATTGTTATAATGCCCAAAATACCCTAGCCCAAATACCTTAGTACTTAGTAGGTTGTGAAGAACTTCTAAGGTTCTGAGCATACAACTTGGTGAGCAAAACCTTGCTCAAAGCGCGACTTTTCTAGGATATTATCGGGCTTACCGAGGTAATAATCCTAACCCTCTTTGAATTAGAGAATACTTCATCGTTATAGTATAAGAATAAGTATAAATACTTGTAAGTATATCACGTATCGTAATTGAAGTATTAATCACTTAAGCGGTTTAAAAGAGGAATAATCAAATCAGATTTACATAGGACTGCTTTCACAGAGACTTATATAGCTCACCGGTAGGGAAGTGTCGCCCGACTTACCGTAGAATTATGAACCCCCTGCTTAGAATGACCTTCGTAGTAGGCTTTAATAGATATCTGTGACTATTATAGGTCGACTCACGCACATATTCAACTCGCAGTGGTTTTCACTGAAGGTATGTGATTCTTCCTAAAGCATGATATTTTACAATATAACTACGGCAATGTCTTTGACTTAAGCTCGAATAATACTTACTAATGCCTCACGCTTAAGCTCCGACAATACACAGAACGCCCACTTTTTAAGCCCGAATAAAACTTACTAAGAATGCCTCACGCTTAAGCCTCGAATGATAAAGAACCAAAACACTTCAAAAGACTACATCAATCATATAAATGTAAGAGAACTAATTGGTTTTAAATGTAAGCTAAGAGTTATACTAGCTTTACGGAAGTGAGTATAACCACTTAAGTTTTATAAAAGAAACAGTTTGCCTACGTGTTTATAATGCATTTGTATTGTGAAAAGAATAAAGACGGTTTGATCAATAGATACGATATGTCGCATGTGTGTTAGTATCTTGTAACGCTTGTATAGCGAGTATCCTTATCAGGCTTATGTTGTTTAAAGATGTTGTTATGTTAGTATACTATCACTCATCTCGAGACGATACCGGGTTGTCGCCTCC
Organism: Przewalskia tangutica; assembly: GCA_029844215.1. Lineage (NCBI taxonomy): Eukaryota > Viridiplantae > Streptophyta > Magnoliopsida > Solanales > Solanaceae > Przewalskia > Przewalskia tangutica. The sequence continues at coordinate 74,675,392 of CM056720.1, read as the reverse complement.
GACGCGGTAGACTCAAGCGTCCGGGACCATGATTCGAGAATACCACGCGTCCAGGGGGCCATGCGGAGCTACGAGAGTTCCGTGTTAGTATGCGGGTTATACCTCACGCGGTCTGGCGCTACGCGACAATGAGTCCAGTGATTTACGCCGAGGAGTAGCACCCTCGACGCGGGTTTTACCTCACGCGGCCCACGCTGAGTGGCCCATGCGGACTCGAGTCTGTGATTAGGCTTGTATCGATGATGGGGCGAGTGGCCCTGCTTCGATCATTCGCAGCCTAGACAAGACTCATTACGCTTACCTATCAAGGTTTTGTTTGTGATGTGGCACTATGCGCGGTTTCTCGGTTGTTTCATCCATATTTGTAAACCGGTTTTAAAATAATATGTTTCATTTAAGTACTTTACGCTTCGCATACTTAGTACCGTTGTATCGACTTCTCGGGCTGCGCTCATGCCGCAGTAAGGGCAAAGCAGTGCTAGATCCGCATTCTTAGGATCTCTACGCTGGTGCCGAGCTCCATCTCTTCCGAGGCTCTACTTTGGTATGATCTCCCCGTTGTAGATAGTTTTGTATACAGGTATGGCGCCTGGTCCCGCCATAGTTGTATATTTCCTTAGAGGTCTCAGAGTCATGTTGCAAAGGTTTGATGTAATCGCTGAACTATGATTATATATATATGCCGAAAGTGTGTTTTCTCACATAAATCGTGGTCTTACTTTATAAATCGTTTCATGTCTTGCTTATATTTCCGCTGACACTGATGTATGACTACTGGGTGCCCCAAGGCACCAAACACGGCCCTGCAGACGGTCGTGACATTGCTTTGTTTTAAAAAATAACTATTCTTCTTCTTTCAAAATCGTAGTTATAATTCTTTTGAAAGACTTTTTAAGATCTTTATTATTCAGCTTAAGTCGCAAGACATTGCCGTAAGTATTATTCAGCTTAAGTCGAAAGACATTGCCGTAGTTATTATTCAGCTTAACACACGTACGCCACCGTACTATATATATATTTAAAATATCATGCTTTAGGAAGAATCACATACCTTCTAAAAACCTTCGCTAAGTTGAATATGTCGCACAGAGAATCAAATTTCATAATAGTCACAGACATCTATCAAAGTCTAGACTACTCAAGGTCATTCTAAACAGAGGGTTCACAATTCTACTTTAAAGTGGGCAAAGACAACCCTACCCATGAGTTATAATGAGTTCACTGCAAACAAATTTATGTGAGCATACGCCTAATTCTATTCTGTAATATTCGCCTAAGTATTTATACTTATTCTTATACTTCTACAGATATATTCTCTAATTATAAAAGAAGGGTAAGTTTATTTACTCGGTAAGCCCAATAATATCCAAGATAAAAGTCACACCGAGCAAGGTTTAGCTCCTAAGTTTAACGCCCGATAGTTCCACAAACCTAAGTTCTTCACAACTTCTACTAAGGACTAAGGGATTTGGGCTAGGTATTTTGGGCATTATAACAATACTAGAAGGCAACTTTTCTACCAAGGAGGGGTAGATTTCGCCAGGCTGTGTGGGGATAAGCCCGCCATGGGTCACTTAGGCTAGGGGGAAGAGGGCTTGGACGAAAATGGCTAACAAGGAGCAGCGGAGGATTTTCAAGACTTGAAAGTAATTTGTGGACGAAGAACTCTTCATCTTAAGGGGGTATTTATAGGTCAAGGACGGCCAACCAACGGCCAAGATTTAGCCAAGCAGGCAAGTGTAAGGTCAAGATTAGGCAAGTGTACCTAGCCAACTTGCACACAAAATATCTTACCAACTACTTGACCAAGTTGGCAACCCAATCGCCATACGTAACGCCTCACATCCATCAATCGGAGGTGACAAGTGTCGCCTCCCGTCATTCAAAATGTTTCGCCTCTAAAAATCCGCAAAATTAGAAATGGCATACCGGATTTTACCCTACGAAAGCCGTGGGAAACGTTTCACCTGAAAACTATTCGCTTTGTGAGTTGTGCCCAAAAATCGCTCCAAGGCCTAACTTAAGACCAAACTTTCAGACGTATTCTTTACGCATATACTGAAATACGGTATAACAATTAAATCTAAAAGAGTATGTGACTTGAGTTTTAAAAAAGAAAGGAGTTTTATGATTTTTTTAAGTATGATGTATCGTAGTACTTGGGTTTAGTTTCCCAACGTGATAAGAAATAAAAGGCCTTAAGTTCTCTAAAAGAAAGGTTGTTATAATAGCTTTACGGAAGTTGTTATAACGACTTAAGAAGTTAAGTGAAAGGTGGTTTAAAATGTTATGTAAGGAAAATCACACCGAGCCCCACAGCGCCTGATTATGCTACATGATTCCACAAAGACACCGAGCCCCATAGGGCCGGATTATGCTACATGATTCCACAAGACACCGAGCCCCACAGCGAGGGCCTGATTATGCTACATGACTTATTATACCCCAGATTTGCAGGTAATGACGCGAGGGCGACGATATAAATTTGAGCCTTGAAAGATTAGGCAAGAATGAAATTTTGTGCACAAGTACGAAGGAGTCGCTGACTAAACGCTTCTACAAATTCGTAGGAAAATTCCGCTATGTCATTAATAATTTTTATGGATTTTTCCGAGAGACGAACATTGTGGATTGAACGGGAGGTGATACGTGTCACCCTACATCAAGGAAGTGGACGGCCAAAGGGAAAAGTGGGCACGCTTTTTGTGCAAAAATTGTGGTCAAGGGTTAGGTAGGATATTTTGTGTAGTTGATGAGCAAGTGGGACCCACAAACACATGGCTCATCTTGACCTTACACTTGCCTTACACTTGATAGATCTTCGCCATCGGTCGCCATTTCTTGACCTATAAATACCCCTCTAAGTTGATGAACTTATTCATCCAAAAATTGTCTAAGTCTCAAAATCCTCCTCTCCTCTTGTTGTTTTCGCCCACCACACCCCTCCCCTCGAGCGAGCTTGGCCGAGAGCCACCCCTCCCCTCAGAAGTGCCCTAACCGCGGGGTACACCCCTAGCCTTGTTGTCTCGTATAAATACCCCTTTGTGGTATAGAAATACTCTCCAAGTATCAAGTATAACGCCCAAATACCTCGCCCAAATACCTTATAGTATTCCCAAGGTTACACTTATACAAAAGCCTTAAAATACTATTATACTTCCTCACCACAAAACGAAACTCCTAAGTAAATCTTCACCGTAGTTGAAGTGTTAAGTAGAAGTTGGTTAGAACTTCAAGGGTTGTTTGAGCGGTGGAGCGCACTGGAGCAGAGCTAAACCTGCTCAGATCGACATATAAACCTGATAATTTTGGGCTTATCGAGGTAAACACTTGACCTTCTATCAGAATCGAAATTACACGTTGCTGGAATATATAGTTGAAGTATACTATATATAGAATTGAACATAGTCAGGCGGCAATGTCTTTCGACTTAAGCTCGATTAATACTTACTGCAATGTCTCGCACTTAAGCCCGAATTTAAATAAGAGAATCGAATCGTAATTACATAGACCGTAGACAAAGAGACTTGTGTAGCATTACCGTGTAGTAGAATTGTACACGCCCGTTAGACGTGCAAACCCCGGTTGGCTGGTAGCCGCACCCGATAGAGGAGATTTACGCCACTGTGGGGAGGTGCGCCTTGAATTTTCGTAATATTCTACATTGAGATCTAGGATGTTAATAGGCGCCCGTGGCCTCTATAGGTTGAAGTACTACGCATGGCGTGATCTACTTAGCTTAAGGAGCAGCCGACGCTTGAGGTACTGGAGCATTTTCGCTATTAGTCGATAATCGCCGCGAGGTATGTGAACCTCTTCCTATCTTTTCTAGCATGATACGTGTGAGCTATGTAGTACGGTAGACGCATACGTGTTAATCTGATTTGGTTGTTTTAAACATAAGTGTTATACTAGCTTTATGGAAGTTAGGTATAACGCCTTAAGGTGGTAAATGAATGGTTTATTAATTTCAAAAGTTAAGAGATCGATCTTATAAGATAAGAAACTTAACTTAAATGAATTAATATGGATTTTGTGAAACCTCATTCGTGAGTAATGAGTACTTGGTTTTTAAAAGGAATAATGTTTTACCGATTTTAAATCGTAACGTGTATCAATAAACCATCGCAAATGCTAATAAAGGAAAATGTATCAATACTTAAGTATTATTAAAACCAGTAGAAACCTCCATCCGCATGATAAGCTAAGATTTGAGACAAAAATGATATTACATTTTCTAGATCATGGTCGCTTAATAAGATTGATTATGAACAAGATTAACCTACTCACCTATGGCATATGTTACTCTATTGTTTTAAAAAGAGGTTAAGACATTGAACTATGAAACTTTTCTAAAAAGAGACTCATGTGAATTGAAATTAGGCAAACCGAACTTTTAGGGAAAAGAAAGGCATTGTGTTGTCTTAAATGGTTTAAACATAAAGTGTTATAACACTTTATGGGAAGTTGGTTATAATGACTTTATGAAAACAAAAGAAGGGTTTTATCATTTGTTTTAATGTGGTAACTTGACTTTTAAAAGAGAAGTATTTGTCCAAAATAAGGTATGGTATTGCTTTAATTTGGTCTTAAAAAGGAAAGTATGAAAGTTGTTTTGGTTTACTTAAAAGATATAAGTCACACATTTTATATACTACGTATCGTGACTTTTAGAAAAGGAATGAATCTCTTAAAAGGAATTTAACGACGTAGTAATTTAGGTTAAAATCCTGACTTTGACATAAAATGAAAGTAATTTGAGTCAGGTATAACTCACATGCTTGTTGTTATGAAACTTGACCATGTTACGGTGATAGCCTTGTTGCAAGATCGTGGTTCTACTCGACCACCGGCTCATCCGAATGTATTTCACTCGACTACCGGCTCATCCGAATGTATTTCACTGACACGGCTCATCCGGAATGTATTTCACTCGACCACCGGCTCATCCGGAATGTATTTCACTCGACACGGCTCATCCGGAATGTATTTCACCGACCACGGCTCATCCGAATGTATTCCACTCGACTACCGGCTCATGGGATTAACCGGAATGTATTCCACATGTTTCTACATCGGGTCCATAAGACGGGCCGAGACTCGCTATACGTGATCACATGATTTGTACCTAGACCGCCAAGCTGAGGAAGGAGTTCCACGTACGGCGGATGACTTCGAGGCGCGAGTCCTCGACTGACACGATCGCTTATGCCAGGAATCGTAGTTTGCTATCATACATGTCTCCCGCTTTATATAGACTATTATGATTTCATTTACGAGATTTTATAGTTTCACATACTGTAATTGCATCGACTCTCCTTCGGGCCGCGCTCACGCCGCGTGAGGTACATCGACCGCCGATCCCCGCCATAGGATCACATTTCGTGTCGGGAAGCTGCCTTCCTGAGGCTTATCTTTGCATGTTACCCCGAGTCCGTAGTTCTTGTACATTCTGTGGTACGGCGGGCCCCGCCCCGCCATAGTTGTTGTCACTTAGAGGTCCGTAGTAATCACAGGCGTAGTCCGTAAAAGATAACTGTCGTGTTTATGTATATATACCAAGGCAAATCGCTTTGGTGGCCTGCTTATTTATCATGTCTCTTAATTCATGTTCATGTTTTTATTTCCACTGATTTTCTCCGATGTCAGATCACCAGGGTGCCCGGTAGGCACCAACACGCCCGGTTCGGTCGTGACAAAGTGGTATCAGCGCTTAGTCCTCTGAAAGTGTCTACGACCGTGTTCAGTAGAGTCTTGATTATCTGTGTCAGGCACCACATCTATAATCGTGAGGCTACAGGACATTTAGGATTGGTTTCCATTCTTCTCATTCCGAGATCGTGCCCTGTAGCCGTGATAAGTCGCCCTCCGACGATTCCTTTCCTTTACCGCTTATGCCCGCGTAAGTGCAACCTGTGCCCACGGGCAAGGCAAATGAGGAGTCAAGTAGATACGAGAGTACGAGGCGCAGCCCTGGCCGCTGTCGAGACAAGCTTCCGACGGCGAAGCCGCGACGCCACAAAGACCAAAGAGAGCCAGAGTCGCAGCATGGTCCGAGACTACAAGACTGAGCCTCCGGCCTCACACCGAGCGTATGAGATGGGTACAAGGAGATGGCGCCATCGCCGTGGTCGTACGATATGAGGATAGGTCGACGCGCAGCCTGGGGCACCCAAGAGCACCCGTGAGTTCACCCCCGAGCGCATGGGCTGAGGCTACGACTTTCCGAGTCAGAACCGCAAATGTTCTATGGATCGAGCCGAGGATGACTTCTCAGGAGTTTATCCGATACCTACAAATGGATCATGAGAGTGATCAGAGTCTCGCAGGCGCAGCCTGCGGTATTGTTCGCATCACCGCGTGATATCGCAGCTGATCGTTTGATTCGCGAGTCGCCCGGAAGAGATGCACTTCCACCAGATGGACGAAGTTCTCGGTTTTTCAGACATTTCTTGCCTCCACATGGCGAGGGCTCGGCCGATGATTTTTGACGCTGAACGGATCGCGGACGGTTAGAGAGTATAACGTGGATTTCGACTCATTGGCTCGACATGTCCCCGCTTTAGTGGCGCAATACCGAGGACAGAGTACACCGCCACGCCACCGGCTAGACGATTACTGGCAGAGGCTTGTACGGGTAGCTCTTCACCTGCACGGACATTGCCCGCACGCAAGCTCACGCACTAGATGCGAGGCACGGAGAGGTCGACTAACGACCGAGATCAGGTAAGAGGCCGTAACACAGGTCCTTTGGTAACTTTCGAGGCGACCGCCAAACAAGAGCCCAGTTATGTACTCCACCAAGATGCAGTGGTCCCCGCGCCGCCGATCGCTCAGGTATTCGAGCCGGCCGAGCTCCGTGGCTTCCGTTCATGTGTATGCGCGAAGTGCTAGCCACAGGATCTACGTCCCTCAGCCAAGACGATGCGGCAAACATCATCCCGGAATGTCGCTTTTTTATCGCGCTTGTTTCACTCGCGCCGTACATGGACGGTAGATCAGGCTTATAGAGGGGTACCGCAGAAGATGACGCAGCCACCGGATCGCAAGTGTTCATCGCTTTCATACGCATACTGCAGGCGTGCCTATGATTAGAGTGGAGCAGTAGTTTCAGTATATCCTTAACCTCTAGAGATTTGTATGCATGATATGACGACCTTATATTTTTGTACATGTACGAATAGCGCAGGTTATTTGTGAGTTAGAAAACATGGTTAGTTGGAAGGATAAGTACGGGCATGGGAAGCGTGAACCCTAGAATATTTCACGCCGAGACCTAGAGGTAAGCGTCGTCTTAAAGGAGAGTTTCACTGCTAGTCTTTGTTGAAATACTTGGTACGCGAAATGTGGTGCGGATAAGTCCATGGGTAGTGAAAAGGAAGTGGTAGCTTTCATGACCAGATATGTAAGATTGTTCCCGGATCGGGAACAAGAGCTTCACGCGTTGCTGGTCGGTGTTATGCGCGGCCAACCCGCTACCGCTTTTGCGCTGGGTCGGCTTCGGTGGTCCCGCCAGATGGTAGGGTCACGCAGGTGCTAGGCCCAAGTTTAGATGACCATCGATGAGTTCGTGGATATGTTCGACCAAAATCAGTTCGCAAGGCCGAGAATGGCCCTAAGAAATCGAGGTTAGTAAGATGACCAAGTTCGAGGTAGTGACTCGCGGTTGGAAATGGCGCTGATCAAGTGTGGTACGTGATACTCAAGAGTTCAAGTGTTCGAGAAGAGTACGACGAGTAAGGGCAGAGGCGAGTACGTATTGCGAGCTTAGATATGATCATTTTCGCGAAGGAGCATCAAGGATGTATATTTTAGACCTCGTGGATCGACGCAGTCCGCATCATTTGTTGGTCGCCGAGGACACTCAGAACCTCGCGCAAAGTGACAAAAGTTTGTGATGTTAGAGGTGTTTCGTGACTTGGATGTAAGTATTTGGCGCAGTGTTTCGCGCAAAGGCAGGATTGTTCTCGTAAGTATAAGAGTAACACTATATCGCGCATGTTTGTTTTGAGGTTAGAAGGAACATTCGACGCACGTTTCGGGCGAGGAGAATGTTATACCCGATTTGTGGTATGTACGCGAGGGCGACGATATAAATTTGAGCCTTAAAGATTAGGCAAGAATGAAATTTTGTGCACAAGTACCGAAATGAGTCATTTTTCGACGTTTAAACGCTTAATTTCGTAGAGGAAAATTCCGCTATGTCATTAATAATTTTTGGCGGATTTTTCCGAGAGACGAACATTTTGGATTAACGGGAGGTGACACGTGTCACCTCACATCGAAGGAAGCCGACTACTAAAGGGAAAAGTGGCACGCTTTTTGTGCAAAAATTGTGGTCGGGTTAGGTAGATATTTTGTGTAGTTGATGAGCAAGTGGGACCCACAAACACATGGCTTCATCTTCGACCTTACACTTGCCTTACACTTGATAGATCTCGCTATCGGTCGCCATTTGACCTATAAATACCTCTAAGTTGATGAACTTATTCATCCAAAAATTGTCTAAGTCTTGAAAATCCCTCCCTCTCCTCTCGTTGTTTCGGCCCACCACACCCCCTCCCTTGAGTGAGCTTGGCCGAGAGCCACCCTCCCCTTCAGTAGCCCCAACCGTGGGTACACCCCCTAGCCTTGTTTTCTCGTATAAATACCCCTTTGTGGTATAGAAATACTCTCCAAGTATTGTTATAATGCCCAAATACTCGCCCAAATACCTTATAGTATTCCCAAGGTTACACTTATACAAAAGCCTTAAAATACTATTATACTTCCTCACCACAAAAACGAAACCCTAAGTAAATCTTCACCGTAGTTGAAGTGTTAAGTAGCTGGTTAGAACTTAAGGGTTGTTTGGAGCTGGTTGAGCGCACGAGTAGAGCTAAACTCGCTCAGATCGACATATAAACTCTGATAATTTTGGGCTTATCGAGGTAAACACTCGACCTTCTATCAGAATCGGAAATTACATGTCATTGGAATATATAGTCAAGTATACTATATATAGAATTGAATATAAAGGCGCAAATGTCTTTTGACTTAAGCCCGATTAATACTTACGGCAATGTCTCGCGACTTAAGCCTCAATTTAAATAAGAGAATCGAATCAGAATTACATAGATCAGACATGAGACTCAGGTAGCATTATCGTGAGTAGAATCAGACACGCCCGTTAGACGGCAAACCCCGTTGGCTTGGTAGCCACTCGATTGAGGAGAAATTTACGCCGCTGGAGAGGTGTCGAATTTTCTGAGAATATTCTACATCGAGATCTAGGATGTTAATAGCGCCAGGCCTCTATAGTCAAGTATCACGTATGGCGTGATCTACTTGGCCAAGGAGTAGCCGACTGAGGTACTGGAGCATTTTGCTATTAGTCGATAATCGCCGCGAGGTATGTGAACCTCTTCCTATCTTTTCTAGCATGATACGTATGAGCTATGTAGTACGGTAGACGCATACGTGTTAATCAGATTTGGTTGTTTTAAAACATGTTGTTATACTAGCTTTACGTGGAAGTTAGGTATAACGCCTAAGGGTGGTAAAATTGAATGGTTTATTAATTTCAAAAGTTAAGAGATCGGATCTTATAAGATAAGAGACTTAACTTAAAATGAATTAATATGGATTTTGGAAACCTCATTCAGTAGTAATGAATACTGGTTTTAAAAGGAATAATGTTTTACCGATTTCGAAATCGCATCGTGTATCAATAAACCATCGCAGCTGCTAATAAAGGAAAATGTATTGAATAATTAAGTATTATTAAAACCAGAGAAACCTCCATCCGCATGTAAGCTAAGACGTAGACAAAATGATATTACATTTTCTAGATCACGGTCGCTTAATAAGATTGATTATGAACAAGATTAACCTACTCACCTATGGCATATGTTACTCTATTGTTTTAAAAAGAGGTTAAGACATTGAACTATGAAACTTTTCTAAAAGAGACTCATGTAATTGAAATTAGGCAAACCGAACTTTTAGGAAAAGCAAAGGTATCAGGTTGTCTTAAATGGTTTAAAACATAAAAGGTTATAACAACTTTATGGGAAGTTGGTTATAATTCACTTTATGAAAACAAAAGAAGCGGTTTTATCATTTGTTTTAATGTGGTAACTTGACTTTTAAAAGAGAAGTATTTGTTCAAAAGCCATGCATGGTATTGCCTTAATTTGGTCTTAAAAGGAAAGTATGAAAGTTGTTTTGGTTTACTTAAAAGATATAAGTCACACATTTTTTATATACTACGTATCGTGACTTTAGAAAAGGAATGAATCTCTAAAAGGAATTTAACGTACGTAGTACTTTAGGTTAAAATCCGACTTTGACATAAAATGAAAGTACTTGAGTCAGGTATAACTTGGGCTTATGCATGTTATGAAATCTTGACCATGTTACGTGTGATAGCCTCGTTGTGCAAGCATCGTGGTTCTACTCGACTACCGGCTCATCCGAACGTATTTCACTCGACCACCGGCTCATCCGAATGTATTTCACTCGACCACCGGCTCATCCGGAATGTATTTCACTCATCACCGGCTCATCCGGAATGTATTTCACTACTCACCGGCTCATCCGGAATGTATTCCACTTTCATCACCGTCACACGCTGATTTAACCGGAATGTATTCCATACGCTTATAATCGGGTCCATAAGACGGGCTGAGACTCGTTATACGATTACATGATTTGCACTTAGATCACCGCAAGTGATAAGGAGTTCCCACGTACGGATGACTTCGAGGGCGCGAGTCCCCACTTGAGCATGATCGCTTTACGTCAGGAATCGTAGTTTGGTTATCATACGCCTCTCGCTTTATATGTACTATTATGATTTCATTTACGATTTTACGCTTCACATACTGTACCGTTGTACCGACTTCTTTCGGGCCGCGCTCACGCCGCAGTGTAGGTACATCGACCGTCGATCCTCGCCATGGATCACATTTCAGCGGTTCAGAAGCTCCGCCTTCTGAGGCTTATCTTTGCATGCTACCTTGAGTCCGTGAGGTTCTGACATATCTGTGGTAATGGCAGGGCCCCTGGTCCCACTGGCCCCATAAGGGGCTTGTTGTCACTTCTGGGGAGGTGTCCAGAGTACCAGCAGGCAGAGTCCGTAAAAAGGATAACCGTCGGCGTTTATGTATATATACCGAAGGCAAATCTGCTTTGGTCGGGCCTGCTTATTTATCAGTGTCTCTAATTCATGTT